>JAGSMP010002029.1:0-32389 GCA_029286625.1 Parnassius orleans | reverse complement strand
GAAGGATGCAGCTATCTCTGAAGTGCTTTGTGATGAATCCGTTTCCACAATAGCCTTTAATTCTTCATTTTCCACTTTGGTCTCCGGCCGTCCACGGGGTTGGTTCGGAAGGTCGAAATTTCCAGAACGAAAACGTTGAAACCAAAAACGTACCGTGATTTCTTTTGCGGCACCAGCGCCGTACACATCATTAATCCTTCGAGCTGTTTCTGCAGCACTGGTGCCACGGTAGAACTCGTACTCGTAAATATACCGATATTTAATGTTTTCCATTGCGCGGTAATAAGCGACGCCAAAGAATAAAATAATGAGGAAAAAACAAATGAATGACTGTTTTCAAAACTCAAATGTACCAGCTAAATGAATTTATAAATTTGAATTTGGAATTCTTAACCAAAGAGGAGATATTTCAGATCAAAGTGGTCAGTACGACAAAACGCTAATTTTATATGTAAGGACCTAAGACATAGTATAATCTATACATTGAAGTGTTTGTAATATCAAAATAACAGCCTTTTACTAAATACATATGAAAGTATATATGGTATTTATAACAAAAGACAAATACAAAAGCGACATCTTTCGGGTTAAACGTGTACAGCGCAAAAGATAGCTATTATTAATACAGTAAAAATTATAGATGGTGCTATTTTTAATTTGTCATCTGTGAGAGTGAATTTTATCTGTATAATAGTAACAAAATATTTAGAAAAAAAAGTGAACATGAAATTACGCTATTTTTGTTTGCGGACTGTTAAATGTGAGAAATTCGATCAAAAATGTGATAACTTTTCTGTTTTTATACCTTATTTCTAATGTTATTGTACATCAAACTGATTGTGAAGATATATTCTTTAGGAAATATGTATCATTACGACAATTCCAAAACGTTTACATATAATAATTTAGCTCGACATTTTAATCACTATATGCGATCATCGTTTATTGATTATATGTTGTTTAAAAGGTATTCTAATCAGTTTTTTGTGTTAAATGAATGCTAAATATAAAAGAATGCTTCACTATTAACACGTTGATAGCCATTAATAAACGAAATATCTGTTGAGATGTGCCTAGAAATTATTAAAACTTATTTTTATTTATTTATTTACTTATTTATTAAAATTTATATTGAGTAAACATTATATACTTATGTATATTGAGTATATAAGATATTATTGATATTGGTGTCATTTTAAAGGGAATATCATGTACTATTATAATATAAAATAATTTCTCCAGTAAATATTATACTTTTCAGAAACTCGAAATAAAAATAAATACGATTTTTTTTTATATTTCCATTTTAAGCGTCATTTTCAACCTTTATTTTTAATTTGACCAATTTTCTTTTAACATAATTAAATTTTGAATTCTTTGAGTCTTTTGAGAATATTTTTTATTTGAATGTAGCTATAGTAGTTTTTCAGTAGTAATCGTTTTTGTTGAGACAATCTCGCGCAGTGGTAAAAAAATAGTCACATTTAATGCGCGGACAGGTGAGGCGAGAATCACTCGCGGGGGGTGGACGGTTGAGTAGTTAGGAGCCTGTTGGGTGTGGAACCCAAGTATGCCAAACACAAGTATACCACTGCAAGACTTCAAGATACTGTAAGCTCATTCTGCGTAGATCGGACCAAAAATTAATATTCAAAAACTGAAGGTAGCCGGGCTAACTATGACATCGGGACGTCAAACACCCCAGTTCCCCCTGTGACCATGGATGCTGTAAAGCACCCGAAACGTCGGGAATTAAATAGTTAAATTAAACGCGATAGAATCCGTAAAAATTTGTTTCATTTAATGTGTTATAAGTGGTTTACGACAGTAGTCGAATGGCGGATTCGAGCTCACGACCTTTCGAGTTCGCAGTCCGCGCCCTGCCATTAAGCTACTGGCGCTTCTAATATATTATTATTGATAAACCTATAATATTATTGATTAACAAATACAAATAAATGAATAACTAGCGTCTATTAAAATGAAGCTTGTTTAAAATAAAATAATATTTCTTTCATGGCAAGATAAGAAAAAATGCGAGGGAGATGGATATTATTCCATATCGCTCCCTTATAGCCGCCAAGGTCGTCTACACTACGTCAGAAGGGGTCGTGACGGAAAAATCTTACACTTTTTCTCGCCTAGCCCTCATCCGCCAAATTCGTACCATCCGATAAATAACTTCGTTCCAAAACTTCTTTTCAATAATTAAACAAGGGGCTGCAAACTCGTTTGTCAAGTGTGGCAAATATGGCAAATATTTCCCGTCTATCTAATCTAAGGGAAGGCATATAGTTAACAGTGGACTTTTGATAGCTGACGTCCTGGTAAGATATGCAGGAAATCAATGGATGCAGGTGGCTCGGGACCGTGCTTTGAAAGTATTCTGGGCTATGTTCAGCAGTAAACTTGCGAAGGGTTGTAATGATGATGAATGATGAATAGCTTCTGAAGTCAGGGCTTTAACTCTTCAATACATTATGTCTTAGCACTGCCTTCAGAAGTTATTATGTGGAAATATATTTTTTTACTTTAAAAGTTATTTTTTACCCTTTTGAGTGATTTAAAGATTTTTTGAATCAAGAATCATTTATTTATGTGATTAAACGAACTTACCTTAAGTGAAGTTCAATCACAATTATACGAAGCTCCTTGTCCGAGACATTATTACAATGTAGTCTACGCTTTTCGTCGTCGTAGTCATCACAAGTTTCCAAGCTCCAACCACAAAAAAAGAAATGTGTTGTTTATGGATATAGTCTCTGTCAACATACCAAGTCAACTTTATTAGTTTAAAGTCTTTCATGAACAACCTTCCTTATCCTGGGTCTTAGAGACGGTGATTTGTTCGGACAAGGAGCTGTATAATTGTGATTGAACTTCACTTAAGGTAAGTTCGTTTAATCCATAATTATACTCCTCCTTGTCCGAGACATTATTACAATGTAGATGTTTAAAGACTGTTGTGAATGAAAGTACTTATGCAATTTTTAAAACAATATGTATTTAAAACGATTAAAGTAATTGCTTACAATCTTTAATCACTAATTTGTTCTATTCTTAATTAATTAAATCAATTAACATGTGATCTGTTACAAATGGTACTACTGAACAAAAGTGGATCTTCCGAAAGAGGTCTATTGTAAAACCTGGCAAAAGTTTCAGAATTTTTTGACCAACCAGCCGTCTTCCTTATGAGATCCATATTTAACCCCGCCCGGTACGCGGCGGAGGTCGCAGCATGTCTAGTGTGTGCAGCATGTCTGTGTGCTGTAAAATAGAAATATCTATTCCTGCCTTTTTCAGAGTCGATTTAATCCATCGGCTTAAAGTCTGTGATGAAGCCGCTCGATGTGGTTTTTTAAATGTTAAGAATAGTTGTTCAGTATTGTGTCTGACATGTTCTGTTTTCCTAATATATGATTTTAATGTATTCACTGGGCATATTTCTAATTTACATGTATAACTTTTAAGATTTAAAATCGGTTGAAGTATATTTTTATTTGAAGTTTTATTAAATCAGGTATTTTAATCTGTACCCGGAGGAATTAATTTTAATATTTTGTAATTTAATATGTGATAAGGTTTGTACCCTGTGGCCTGTTGTAAGTGCTAATATAGTGACTAATTTTTGGTTAATAGTTCAATCTCAATTGACTAATTTGGATACTGTAGTGCTAAATAATCTAGAACTAAGCCCGGATCCCATGTAACATTATATTTTGGTTTTGGGGGATTCAACCTGACCACTCCCTTAAAGAACCGCTTTAACCTATCGTCACACCCCACTTTTGGTCCAATTTAAAGAGATAAGGCAGATCTTGCTGTATTTAATGTCCCATATGATGCTCCCGCATCAAAACGTTCACTTAAAAATTTAAGAATAAAAGGAACTGAAGCCTGGTATGGATCTATATCAGGGTCCTGCAATATTTCCACCATAATCTTAGGGTTGAGTCGTATTGTTTCATGGTGTTTTCCGATATTGAATTTAACATGATCTGAAGAGCTGAAGTTAGTTCCACGTCTTATGTATGCTTGCTGACAACAGCCCTGCTGCCAGGGTAAGCTGCCGATGGAGAGGATGTGATTTCTGTAAGGAGATGACAATAACATAATATTTGGATTGAATAATAACAACTCATTCACTAAAAGGCCTTTTAACAATGGGAACCAGGTTGTGAAGGCCAATAAGGGAATACTACAATTCCTGTTGCTTTATCTTTTTAATTTTATCCAAACATTTAAGAACTAGGAGAATGTTGGAAATGCATAAAAAATATTTTTCCACTTTAAGGTATATGCATCTACTGCTATGGCTTCTGGATCTCTTCCACGACACAAAATTTTGCATTTATTATTAATTCTAGATGCAAATAAGTCAATTTTTAGGGTAACCAAATTTTCAACAATCCTATTAAAAGCCTGTTGGGATAATTCCCATTCTATGTTTATTTTCCTTGACTCTGAGTCTGCCTCAACATTGTCTTTAGTATTGATATATGAGGTATAGACCCATATATTTTTTACCTCACACCATTGCCAGAGCTATCTTGTATTATTATTTAAATGAATATACTGTACCCATCTTGTTTATGTATGCCATTGCTGTTGTGTTGTCATCTTAACAAGATGTCACAATTCTATAATTTTGGCAAAACATTGCAGGCCTAGGAATGCTGCTTTTAATTCCAAATAATTTATATGACATTTCATTTCGCTAGTCGACCAAGATCCTGAAGTTCTTTCCGATGCTCTTACTGCACCCCAGCCTATTTTTGAGGCATCTGTATGGACCTCAATGCAAAATTTTTGCTGCTTAATATAATTTTGCTTGTGAATATTTGACTTCCACCATTCTAACTCTGGATGGATATGATTTGTAATTGACATTTGTTTGTCGTAATTGTCATAACATTTTAATAATGCTAAAAATTTCTCTCTCTCTAATATTTTGTATAAACCCAACCATAGGTACACAGCTGGACAAACTGATGTTAACCTACCTAATAATTGTGAAAATTTTCTAATCTTACAATGGCTTTTTCCCTCGAAGACTTTAATATTTTCCAATATGGCCCATTGTCTTTCTTTTGGAACAGATAAGGATAGATCTCTTGAATCTAGTATAGTGCCTAAATATTTACAGGTCTGTTTTGGAGTTAAAATGCTTTTATCGAAATTTACAGAGAATATATGCTGTCATCTAAATAACATGACAAAATGATATCTTTACTTCTCAGATAGGTACAAATTGGTTTCATCAGTTTGGTGAACACAAAGGGAGCAGAGCAAATGCCAAATGGTAAACAGTTAAATTGGTACAATTTTTCCTCGAATCTAAATCTTAAGAATTTCTTTGACTCTTCTGAAAGGGCTATACTGAAATATGCATCTTTAAGGTCAATTTTTGCCATGAAACAATTTTTGGAAATTAATTCACACGCTGTTCTAATATTCTCTAATTTAAAGTCTTACTCTCTTTATTTAAGTCTCAATATATTCATTTAATTTTTTTAAATTTAAAATAAACCTATAATTTCCATTCTGTTTTGGAATAACAAATATTGGGGATACAAACTGCCCTTCACAACCCAAACATTCTGAAACTGCACCTACTTCTAATAATTTATGGATTTCTGTGTATATTATATATCTTTCCCTTCCAGACCAGCATTGGGTAGGAGCTTCATATAAATTTGGTATTTGACTAAAGGGTATTTTATAACCCTTTATCCAGTTTATTAAGATCGGGTCATTTGTAATATCTAACCATTTACTCAGACATTGTTTTAACTTCCAGTACCTACCTCTAACGATGGTGGTTTCTCTGGTCTGAGCTGGTGGGGTCCCATGTGTTGAGTTCTTCTCCGTAGTGGCTGACTGGAACGATATCTCTGTTTCTGGTTGTACCTGGTAATTCTGCCCACTGCGATTGAGATGTTGAACTTGCAGTGGCTCTTCCAGCTTTTGGGACTGTCTTCTTCTTTTCAACCGCTTCTATCTGAGCTCCTGTTTTCTGGATGGTCTGTGCCGTTCTGATGTTCTCGGAACAGTCCTGTCCAAATAATAATTCATCCGTCTTTGCATTCTTCAGTGCTTCTTTCATACCATTGTTGTTCTGACAAAGCGAAATATTTTCTTGCCGCTTCGTAGAATATTTCAGCTGCAATCTTGCCGTGTCGCTTAACTGTTCCACTATTTATCTTGTATTTATATTCCTTTGATGATATTTGTCAGTACCAACCCAATTCCTGTCATTATTTTCCCCGTCATATTTTGTCTATTGACCAAACGTTTATCTCTCTTAATTAGTATTTCCGACAATGATGCCTTTATCTCGATTCATTTGAGGAGCTATAACAGCTTTGAAGTTGGACGGATGAAGAACTTGTTTAATATTTTATCACGAGGTCCTTTCCTCAATCCTTCCCTCATAATTTTCGTCCATCTTGTTGCTAATTGCATGTTTATTGGCTCGCCCACTTCTTTTGATTCTTCTCCTTCTGGTCCCAGGGCTAACAAAAGCTCCTCTGGGATGTCATCATTGTCTGAAATTTATATATATATATATATTGTTTTAATATATTACCAAGTAACCTGATAATTTGTGTTCTATATGATAGCGCTACAAAAAAAAACCTTGTCTATCCTCATGTGATAGCTCTAAAGGATTTAATTATTTCCCTGTCTAACCTGTAGTGATAGCTCTAAGGGAAAGGATATGACATGTTTATTCTCACTGTGATAGAATTAGTCATCTGAAACACCTGGCTTATATTATGTTCTTCTATTTATATTTTATGTCATATATAGAATAAAGTACAATGATTCCTGTCTATCTTCCATGTGATAGGTAGCGCTATAAAAAAACTTTGTCTATCCTCAAGTGATAGCTCTAAAAGATTTATTTCCCTGTCTATCCTCAAGTAATAGCTCTAAGGGATAAGATTTGACATAGCTATCCTCACTGATGCATAATTAATAGCACTTAGTCATCAGAACAGATAACTGGTATTTACTGTATCCCAGCAGTATTTATAGATCTTATAATTAATTCTATGTTCTTCTATTTTTCCTTGTGTGTATTTTAAATGTCTCATAAGGAGAAACTCACCTGAAGCGGTTGTTTGACCATCAATCTGAATTTATTCGATTGTGTTTTCTTCAATGGCTCTGCAATTGTTACACTAGGCACAGATAGATCCACTAATGGAGGAGTACTCCTTCAGAACCTTCAAGATTTTCTTTTCCCTCAATTTCTTTTCTAGCTTCTTAATCTTCTTTTTAATTTTGTCGGGATTATCAGAGCTTTTCTTTTCCCCATTTAAGCAGGAAAACTAAGCGAGTGCGAATATTTAAACTATTTATAATAAAAGGAATGCAGTTAACTTAATTTTTCGAAGCAACTAAAGTTGTAACGGTAACGGTTATTTTTATTTTATGAGTATGTTTTGTTGAGTAACTTTTACTTAACAAAATTTTATAATTGGTATATCCGCCGGAAATGTATTTCTTACAATATCCTCATAGACTCTCCTGATTTGTTTTTGGTACAGCCTTTTAACTATTATGTATATTTTTCCTTTAAAAATCTGCTATCCTTACGATACATGATGTTTCCACTCACCTGCTTTTTCCCTGATCTTTACCTGATTATAAGTTAATTTATTTTAACAGTTTAACACTGCTATGTTCGTCACGCTTCCGCTGCGCCATGTTTTTTTTTATAGGAGAGGGGCACACGAGCATGCAGCTCACCTGATGGGTGACTACCGCCGCCCATGAACAACTGCAACACCAGGGAACCAGAGGAATTGCAGATGCGTTGCCGGCCTTTTAAAAAGGTGTAGGCTCTTTCTTGAAGGTCCCTAAGTCGTATCGGTCCGAAAAATCGCTGGTGGTAAACTATTCCACAAGGAAGTTGTGCGAGGAAGAAAACATCTTCTAAATCGCACAGTGGTGGACCGCCAATCATCCAGATGGTGTAGATGGTATCGGAGTTCTGCCGATGTGCGTTCGTGAAATTTGGCGGCTGGGATTAATCCGAACAATTCCTCAGAGCACTCCCGTGGTAAATGCGAAAGAAAATGCAAAGATGCAACATCTCTTCGCAGCGGCAATGAATCGAGCCGATCGGAAAGGACTCGGTCGTCGACGATTCGAGCGCTCTGCGCTGGATGCGGTCAAGTGGAAGGAGCTGGCACTGGGGAGCCCCAGCCCAGAGATGGAACAGTATTCCATGTGAGGCCGAACCTGCGCCTTGTAAAATTGCAGGCGTTGTGCCGGCATGAAATACTGTCCCGCTCTGCTGAGCACGCCAAGCTTTTAGAGGCCAATTTGGCCTTCTTCCAAGTGACCGCGAAACTGCACGCCACTCGATATGTCGACGCCGAGGATCCAATACTGGCTGCGGCAACAAGGAGTGCCTTGAAACTGAGGAGATACGACAAAGGGGTTCTTTAGCGGTAAACGCGCAAACTTGTGTCTTCTGAGGATTAAACTGGCTAGATTTAGTCGGTCTCAACCGAGACTTTGTTCAGCAAAGACTCGACTTCAGACACAAGTTTGTTCCGGTACTCGGCGACGTTTTCCCGAGAAATATTCGCACGGCCGGCGTATACAGCATCACCAGTGCTATCATCCGCATAGCAATGAATGCTACCGGTTTGCAACATATCATTGATATGCAGAAGAAACAGCGTTGGTGATAGCATGCAGCCTTGTGGAACACCAGCGTTAAGTTTTGTAGTCGGAGCATGCACCGTCTACAACGACCTTGATGCTCCGATCTGCAAGAAAGCTGGTGATCCAATTGCACAATTTCTCGGAAGCCCATAGGAAGGAGCTGAAAGAAGCGCTTTGTGCCAAACCCGATCGAAAGCCTCCGAAATGCCTCCCTTGACTCTACTGCCACCGCCCATCTCCATCTCACCAGCTGACCGACCCTGACGAAAACCGTATTGGCGGTCACTAATCAGCTGGTGATCCTCAAGGTACCGCATGAGCTGGCAGTTTATAACGGACCCATTATTTTGGAGAACAATGGGGTGATCGCGATAGGCCTGTAGTTGGACGGGTCTGAGCGGTCGCCTTTTAGGATCGGTTGACAAAGCTGTCTTCCATGATTTCGGGACTACGCCTAGGGAGTAGGAGTACCGAAAAGACGCGTTAGAACCGGTGCCAACCTGAGCACATGTCCTCAGCACAATTGGGGATTCCGTCAGGCCCACTGACTTGTGAATGTCCAGGAGAGGAGTGCTTTGCGAACCGAGCGCTGTGGAGAACCGCACATCCGGCATGGAGCACTCACACCGCGGGATGGTCGGCGGTGTGTTCCCCGTCATCAAGAGTCGAGTTGGACGCAAAAGTGATTCTAAAAGGTCGGCTTTTCTTTTGCGGCGTGGGCCAGTGAGTCGTCCTCCTGTGCAGAGATGGTAGTGATGGCTTACAGAAATTCCTTGGACAGCCTTGGCGAGAGACCAGAATGCAGGTTCTCGAAGGAAGGCGAACTAGTTTCTCGCCAATTCTGCCTATGTGCTCAGACTTTGCCTTGGCAATAACACTTTGAAGGACCTGGCGAAGTTATACTTCTTTTAAGCATGCTGGTGTTTAAATCCCGAGCCGCCGAAGCCTCAGCCCAGGCCTCGATAGCACTCCTGTTTACTGCGTAATGCAGTCTCACAGGAGCGACCAAACCAGGCTGCGATCTGCCTCCGATGGGTACCACAGATGATGGAATAAATAGTTCCATTCCCTGTAGCACCACATCAGTGACAGAGTCAGCAACATCGCTGGGATCATCCGGCGAGAAGCAACCCCCGCCCCATGGGTAGGATGCAAAGAAAGACCGCATCCGTCCCAATCCGCCGACCTGTAATGCCAAACACGGCGGCAACCTGCAAAACGCAACCGCGAGGGAGCGTGAGTGGCACCACACTCCGGATCAGACAATGGTCCAAAGAGCCGAGAGGGCATCGACGGAAACCTGATATCCGTCCGGATGAGAGGTCAGCAGAAGGTCCAACAGGGAAGGTGTATGATCCTTCACATCTGGAACCGCGTAGGCGAAGTAACCAGCTGTGTCAGACCATATGCCAAGGCAAAGTCATAAACAGATCTCCCGCATGATCGGTTAAACGAACCGAGCCACTCGGCGTGGTGGGCGTTAAATCGCAAGGACCACGATCTCTGCGGATGGGACCTGTTGTAGCAAGGAATCTGTAGCCATTTGGACGTGGTCGATGAGTCGGTCTGTTTCGGCATTACCGCTATGGGATCCATAGAGGCACCCGTAGACGCGCGGATGGTCGTCGCTACTACGCAGCCAAAGGATGGACAGGTCCGAACCTTCAAGACTGCCGAGGCGTCGAGAACAGATGTCCTCTCTGACGTATACGCAAACTCCAGCCTGAGGCACAAAGGAGTGTTCCAATTTGTACCCCGGGTAGGAGAGATACGAAGTATCAGCCGGAGAGGACACCCGCGTCTCGGTCAGAAAGAGCAAGGCGGCCGCCGTCTCGAGATGGTAGTGGACGGCGTTTAGGTTCGAGTGAAGTCCCCTGATGTTGCAGAAACCACGGATAGCGTGGCAGGGTCGCCTTGGTCTTATTGCTCAGTTTGCCTCGAGCAGTTATTGTTTTGAGCGGATTTTGCCCCCCAGAATACGGGCGGGAGCCTGAGCACCCACGCTCAGGTGTGGAGTAGCATGGTCCTGGATGCTCAGCGAGGATTCTCCAGGGGTGCTGGTACCTCCTGGGTAGTCTAAGATTTAATTCCGCTACCATGTTGATGGGGGAATTGGGCATCCGGTCACCTGCACTCACCAGACGAAACGCAAAGCAGAGCTTCCACTTCACGCCGGTATTCTGTGAGGTCGGTACCAACCCGGCTCGAGCCGGCTCCATACGTGCAACAGCAAAGCTGCGTGGCTCTACCACCGTTAAACGTGTTTTTACGGATCTTTTATCCTGCTAATTCTTGTTATTTTGACATAAAAATGTCGTCCACATACACTACCGTGCACTATACACAAAATACTATTTGATTTCATTACAATATCTATCGAATAATATATTATTTGAAATAATCTTAAATATACAATGATGGCTTTGACGCACAAAAATACGTAATGAAGTTGACTTGGTATGTTGACAGAGACTATATCCATAAACAACACATTTCTTTTTTTGTGGTTGGAGCTTGGAAACTTCTGATGGCTACGACGACGAAAAGCGTAGACTACATTGTAATAATGTCTCGGACAAGGAGGGAGTATAATTGCATAAAACACGGTAAATAACTTGTAACATCAAATAAAGGATCAACATGTTTTGTCCTGTTAGGACGTGCAAATATTTAAGTATAAGATCAATTGAATTAAAAATAGTTATTATTTAAACAGTACAATTATTAATATTATTATTATTATTGTAGTCATATTTAAAATCATAATACATTACAAACATTTGATTGAATTGGATTAAATTGAATTAAAATTTCTTATTATTTAAACAGTACTATTATTATTTTGGGGTATTTATATAGTATTCTTATCTGGTTGGGCTGAATAAATATTTTAAAGGAAATAATAAATAAACATAAATATATATTTATTATACTAACATAAATAAATAAATAATACATAAATAAATAAAAACCCAACCAGATGGAAACCCTCGGCAGGGGAGACCAAACGGCCGAGGGTTAGGGGGAAAGGGAGAGAAACCGGCGGACGATGAGGGCGGTATCGAGGAGCACCGCCTTCTGCATTTGAGCTTGGAGCGGTCCGCAACGGAGTCCCAGTCGCCTCAGATGACTCGAGAGGCTGACTGGGATTAACCGGTTCGCAGAGATGACTACAGGTATAATTTCGGTCGGCAGTCCACCCCACATGTCGGTGTCCACCCCACATGTCGGTGTCCACCCCACATGTCGGTGTCCACCCCACATTATTATTATTATTATTATAGTAGTCATATTTAAAACATAATACATTACATTCATGGTCAAGTGAATTTATTTGTAATTAAAAACTCCTTAATATTATAGAAAGTCTTGTCCACCAACCACATAAAAAGTTTGCTTCTAAATTTATTAAGAGGCAATGATTTTATGTCGCTAGGCAGTAGTTAGAATTTTGGGTTGGAAAGTTCTCTACAAGAATACAATGGACCAACCCCGCAGATTGTCCTTACACACTTTTTCTGAGCAATAAAAGCTTTGTTAGCTGTAGATCCATTTCCCCAAAGTATTACGCCATATCTCAAAACGGAAGCTACATAGCCATGGTAGGCGAGTAAAGCAGTTTTTTGAGATGAAGTCTTTGACAGTCTTCGTAATGGGTAAATTAAACGTGACAGAGCCACGCTACAGCTATATTACTGGTATAGTTGTAGCACGAATAGGTCGGCTCGACCGGGAAGGACTACGCTCTCACAGAATACCAGCGTAAAATAGCAGCTTAACGCTGCTGTGTTTCGTATGGTGAGTGTAGAGAACCGGAGACCCTTTTTACTGGAAACGAGGCATTTCATCTTAGTCGTCACGGGATAGATGTAGATGTCTATGGGCCACAGCAACCACTTACCATCAGGTGGACTGCTCGCTTGTCACCCTTATCCTATAAAAAAAAATATCACAAGCTCGAGTGTTATTGAAATAAAACTAATTTTACGGATTTATAGTACTGGGGGTATGGGGAGAGGGGGTTGAGGTGTTTGACGTCCTGATGTCATAATAGCACCAAAACGTCGAAAATTAAAATAAGTTAATACAAGTTAAATTTAGCGATAAAATCCGTAAAATTACTTTTATTTCAGTACGTAGTATTCAAGTAATTAACTAGTGAATAGCAACTTTAATTTTTATGAGTGAGACTGAAAATTTATAACTAGGGTCACTTTCATGTCGAGTAGACGTTATAATTAAGTTTATAAAACCACTCTTTTCGTTCTTAATTTAAACTTGTACGTGAATATACAAAACAGTTTCTGAATTAATACTGACTTTGTGGATTCGAGTAACTAACACAGAGGTGCTAGACGTCTGATAATATGTTCGCTAATCCGCTTGTCAAGCGTACTAATTACAGTAAAGTCTCCGAACAGGAGAGGTCTATGTTTACCAGTGGACTGTAAGCTGTCCACAGTTAAACATTAAGAATAGAAAGAGACAGATGTAAAGATAATACTTAACTATAAGTAAGCAATGATGAATGAGTATATGTAAGACTTTATATTATTAAAGTCATTTAATGATAAATTAACGTTATTATTTTCTTATTTGATACTTTTATTAAATATTATATATAGTATTTATAATAAGATAAATTAAGTTACATAATTGAGTAAAAGTTGAGTTAATAAAGTAATAAGTTCTTATCATCCGTCAAGTGTAATATCCCTCTAGAAGAGCAGAAGTGTACAGGCTTGATTGTGAATATGGTCTCCCTTATTTAGGACTAACAAAAAGATCTATAAAAACCTGCAAAAAAGAACATATAACTGACGCAAAACTCCAACGCTCCGGAAGCTGGCAGTTTGTGATCATAATATCCTAGACGGCCTCCACCATTACATCAGATTTGATAGACCACAAATCCTCGCGAAAGAACTTCGATTCCTAACAAGGATACGTGAGGCTATTGAAATTAATAAACATCCTAATTTCAATAGAGAAGGAGGCTATCTAGGATTCTGTCCTGCCTCCGTTTAGCCTCCATTGACACTGGTCGCTGTGACTGAAATTCTGTCTGGAAGCCATTAATTGTTACGATAAGTTTTTTTTTTGTTTTTTCTTTTGTCAATGTTTGATATTATAAAACATATATTTCAATGTTATTGCTTGATTATTCTAAATGTATTCTTATAAGTTTGCACCCATATTATTGAAGTTATAAGATGTCCGTTTCACGCTCACAATGTCTTATAAACGTTTGCTTTAAGACCACGAGTCAACCGCCGTCATGGTTGACTTATTGTACTTGTTCGTAAAGTATTACCAAAGTCGAGGTTAGCAAACAACTTTTAAGTTTCGAATAAGTTCTATTCTAGTAACCAACCTATTGTGTATTATTTTTGCAAAATATTGTTTATTATAAAAAGGTTTTAAAGATGGCAGCTCAATGGCTAAGTGCTTACCGTTATTTCTCAGTACGCGACCGCCTGGGTTCGGTTCCCGTCGGCAGGAATAAAAAAATTAATTGCGACTTTAAGTACTTATGTAATATGTTATGCAGAACCAAATGTTTCGAGGACATATGAAGTCCACGCATTGAAGTAGCGCGGCAGACAAATTGTTCCATAATGCTCATTACTCAGAAATGTGTGGAAAGGCCTCCACAGTAGTATATCTCACCAGTATACATGTATGTAGGCTGTATATTATATTTCTTTTATTTTTGATCTTTTTTGCAAATGAGAAAGCATTCAAGGTCCGGCCCCCAACGTCTATAGACATATAGTGGATGTGCAATGTAAAATTTCGGTTGTTAAATCAGAATAGAGTTACTGAACAAAAAGCATTGAATGTACACACATTGATATTGGAGAGCTGTGGTAGCTCAGACGCTAAGCGCTCGCTGTAAATTTCACATATTGCGAGCAATTATGTGTTAGTTGCAATTATTTTCAATTAACACATAATTGCTCATATGCATATATATCATATCATATATAACATTAATTGTTAACTACGACAATAACTACTTCGGCTACTATCTCGGCGGTAAAGGAAAACATCGCGAGGAAACGTGAACCTCTGAGAAATAAAAAAAAAAAGATGAGTGCAGTTCACACGCCATAGTCGTGAAACCTTCAAATGAAATGAAATATAAAATAAAAATATTTCACGGCAAATTATTTATTTAACATGATCATTTTCAACCACAAGTGCGGCATAAAATAATAATAATAAACTGTACAGTTCGAGACTTCTCGGCAGTGTATGGGGCAGTGGAGTACGATCCTTTGTCATCTAGGCGAGCTGATGACGGCTGCGGAGAACCACATAAGGATAAGAAGGTATCTTCCAGGCGATTGTTTGAGTCCAATTTGTTTTGCCTCTCCCTGAACCCTCTCAGTACCTTACTGGAGGACTCGGGAGGATTTCAGCTTCGAAAGGAGGTAAAAGTGACCCACCTTTTCTATATGGATGATCTCAAATTATTCGCCTCCAGTCGCTCCCATCTTATGGAATTGCTAAACATCACTTGTGATTTTAGTAATTTATTAGAATGGAGCTGGGGACGATAAGTGTGCGGTCCTCCATGTTGAAAGGGAAGGTTGTTAACTCTGAGGCATAGACTTATCTATGCCCATCAACATAAGGACCCTTTCTGAGGTTGAAACATACCGATACCTGTATGTCACAGAACATCGGTATCGATGAGGCGGGTATGAAGCAGTCAGTTTGCGATATGTTTTATGCACGCTTGACCAAAGTTAACAGCCTTTTGTCCGGTGTGAATAAGACACACGCATATAACGGTTGGGTCATGCCTGTTCTCATATATACCTTTGGCATACTTAGGTGGACTCAACTGAACTTAACGCCCTGGATAGAAAAGTCCGCACTACTATGACGTCCCATAGATGCATCACCCGAGATCGTCGATTATGAGGCTGTACTTGCCGCGAAAACATGGTGGGCGTGGCTTTTGCTGCGCGCCACCATGCATAATCGCGAAGTGTGCAGCCTCCGTAATTACTTTCTGACGAGATCGGATGATCCATTCTATAGGGACGTCATTTCTGTGATAAAGGACTTACCCTTCTCATCCCTGGCCAACGAGCATGGCAAGACCCGGCAGTACAGAGCATTTCCGACCGGGAGACCGTATGGAAGGAGGAGCTCCACGGGAGGTTCCACAAGGCTCTACATGTGCCTTTCGTAGACACAGTTGCTCTCCACTGGCTACGTTTTGGTGACATTTGGGAAACCGAGGGTTTTGTCTGTGCGATACAGGATCAGGTTATTAAGACCAACAACTATCGGAGATATATCCTGCGGATGGCACCGTCGACATCTGTCGAGCTTGTCGCCATCCCGGTGAGTCACTTAGGCATGTCATCTCCGGTTGTTCGGCGCTTAAGTCTGAGTACTTGCACAGGCACAACTTAGTAGCCAGAATTTTACACCAGGAGCTCGTTTCAAATACGGTCTCGTGGACCGGAAATTGCCGTATTACAAGTACTTGCCGGAAGCCGTGCTCGAAAATGACCGCGCCGGGTTTCATTGGGACCGCCATCGTCACAGACAGGACTATTCTTGCGAATAAGCCTGATATTGTGCTGATGGACCGGGCAGTCAAGGAGATATTTTGGTCGACATCACCATTCCGTATGACGAGCACCTCGTGAAAGCCGAAACAGGTAAGCGAACAAATATTCTGGACCTGGCTCACGAGGTGACTGACATGTGGGGTGGACTGCCGACCGAAATTATACCTGTAGTCGTCTCTGCGAACGTGGGTTAATCCCAGTCAGCCTCGGGTCATCTGAGGCGACTGGGACCCGTGACGGACCGCTCCAGCTCAAATGCAGAAGGCGGTGCTCCTCGATACCGCCCGCATCGTCCGCCGGTTTCTCTCCTTTCCCTAACCTCGGCTGTTTGGTCTCACCTGCCGAGGGTTTCCGTGGTTGGTTTTATTTATTTATGTATTATTTATTTATTTATGTTAGTATATTAAATATATATTTATGTTTATTTATTATTTCCTTTTAAAATATTTATTCAGCCCAACCAGATGAGAATACTATATAAATACCCCAAAAATAATAATAACGGTGTAGGGAAGTGACGATCCATCGCCCGCTGACGTAACGGTTATGACAAAACTTCTACGTCAGCGCAGTCAGTCAGCGCCTGGCGATGAGGTGTTAGTGCCGTGCTCGGCAAAACTGAAGGTGCAAAGGCCCGCTTGCACATGGCCTCACCATGAACGGTGCCGGGTCTGGGCGTCTCCTTAACCGACGCCCATTACATGGATGATGGAACCAGAATACAAGCGCGGGTCGCTGCCTGAGGTCGCCGGGCGCGTCTGAGCTGGCGCTGGACGTGACAGCATGCGAACCGCCAGCCGATCACGAGCTGCACGACCAGCAGCCCCTCACATCCATCATCCCCACCAACTGACTTGGTGTCGGCAGGGTCTTTGCGGGCCCAGCAATCGGCACCCGCCACTGGTGGAGCACGCCGCATGCGATGGACAATTCAAATGAATAGCAACGCATTGCGGGCGTATTTTAGGGCGAAAGGGGAGAAGTTGGAGGTTTTGCGTACCGGGCTAGGATGCATCGACTTTTGCTGAGCTGGAGCCATCTATAACCGTCACCGAGCAAAACCTGGCAGACCGAGTTCGGTATATCTTGCGCTCAAACATATTTGATGGCACCGAACTCGAACGGCTACGACGTGAGAACTGTTTCCTCATCGGATGAAAATACATAACTGTGAATGTGGCGCCACAAGTTGCAGAGCAACCCGCACACATGTATGCCGCTGTGAATACAGCGAACAAAATATCTGGACCTGGCTCACGAGGTGACCGACATGTGGGTGGACTGCCGACCGAAATTATACCTGTAGTCGTCTGCGAACGGGTTAATCCCAGTCAGCCTCTCGGGTCATCTGAGGCGACTGGGACTCCGTGACGGACCGCACCAAGCTCAAATGCAGAAGGGTGCTCCTCGATACCGCCCGCATCGTCCGCCGGTTTCTCCCTACCTAACCTCGGCCGTTTGGTCTCCCTGCCGAGGGTTTCCATCTGGTTGGGTTTTTATTTATTTATGTATTATTTATTTATTTATATTATTTATTTATTTATGTTAGTATATTAAATATATATTTATGTTTATTTATTATTTCCTTTAAAATATTTATTCAGCCCAACCAGATGAGAATACTATATAAATACCCCATAATAATAATAATAATCTTTATTGAAACCAAAAGAAAAAAAGATAGAAGTCAAATTTATAAATAAATGTTACAATTTTATTTTTAGACATGTAGAGCCCAAATTTTAGTGTGCAAATCAAAAGAATATTTTATTTCGAGATAAAATGTTTTACAATAGCGCCATATACTCATTTTATAAGTAAAGTTATTTTATCGAACAAAAGTTGATTGACTCTCAAGGTACATAAAATAGCCGCTAGGGTATTTATACGACTAATTCAATAAAATATTTTATCTCATTCCTCGCAGGTTAAATCCCATAGATGTATATTTGTAAGATTAATAAAACAGCGAGTGTGAGAGAATGTTGCAAATACATAAGCTTTTTGGTTAGAGACAAATACACGATGTCCCAACAAAGTGATATTTTTGTCTCTTTTTAGTGTCACTTTTTCGTTTTATTGAGTTTCAAATCACAACTATTCTAAAGAAGTTTTCGCTTCAAAAACATTTGAACGGAGACCTGTGAAGTTCACCAACACGTATTGGAGCAGCGCGGCGGATATTTCCTTGTCCTTAAATCATCTCTGAAATGAGAAAAAGCCGGTGCCCAGCAGTGGGATATTATGGACTGTTTTAATGTTTGCTTTTACATTGTTGTTAAGCTGAGCTTTTTTTTATAGAATAAGCGTGACAAACGGTAAGTGGATGTTGTGACCCATAGATATCTAGATTTCTCCTCAAATACGTATCAAAATCCAGACGCGTTGTCACCCCTGAGGACTGAGACGGAATGCCTCGTTTCCGGTAAAAAGGATCTCCGGTTCTCTACATTCACAATATGAAAGCTGCTAGTTTACGCTGGTATTCTGTGAGAGCGTGGTCCCGCCACGGTCAAGCCAACCCATTCATGCTACAAACATAATATAACTGCAGTAATAAAACAGTTTTTTACGTTGCTCTACCACGTACAAAAATGTTTTATTACAAGCAAATGTTTCGAATTAATATTTACCTTTATATTTTCACAGTAGACTCCGTAAAGCTATGTTCGTAACACTGTGAAATGTACTATGAGGTCTATAGTTTCAACTCAAGTTGTTTTAAATAAATTTAAATAAAATATAACTAGCTTTTCCTGTCTTGTTGGTTGAGAGTTGTAAATCATGTGCCCTGTATTTGCATAAAATTGAGCGCATTGTACTTACTTTGTTATTCCTTAGCTCTTTTACTTATTTACTTTTACACTGTTATTTTGCCATACCGTTGCATAGCGAGCAAATGTTTCCAATTAGTACTCGTCACGTAACGTCGAAAAATATTCAATTGCTGATTTAAAACTAAATCTGACTGTCACATTCCAATCAATCATGAAATAATTTATTCTTTCATTATAAATCCCGATAACCGAGAAAAAGAGTATTTAAAATTCTTGCCAGACGCTTTATCTTATTTAAAGAAAATGTAGATCGTTATCTGTATAGTATGGGACACCTTTTCTGGGTCGTCGATTATTTCAACGTCGCTAAAGGACACACTGACCTTCTTTTGATGTACTTGATTTTTGCTTCATCCATCATGATTTTAAGTAAAGAATTTTCTTCATTTTAGGCCCCTTATTATTATTTAAGTACACAATACTATTTTATTTTATATTAGCGACGGGCCCCTGGTCATTATACCCTGTCTCGTACAGGTGATTTTCAAATTCCTGTTAGTAATGATTGTTAATTTTAGCACTCAACTGGCAAATTGTCTTTTATAGAAGACGTCTTCTTAACTTTAGTTTTTCTTATAAGTTCGTTTGTAAGATTTTTCGTGAATCTAAAATTAAGGGCTTAGTGCCATTAAATTAAAATAAAAACCTGCGGTTGCTACCACGCTTGCCAAGCGTCGCAACTTTGGCAAATATCCCCCCTGTAAGGCAATCAAAATAGGCTGTAACGGTGACGGTAACATGGAATTCAAAATAAGCCATATAAAAATATGGCTTATAAAAGTAGCTTAAAAAAGTAGCATACTGCGAAATCTACTAAACGGTTTAGTTTCAACTCACAATGTTACTAATAAACTGTCTCGTACAGGTGATTAAAAATACTTGTTAATAATGTTTGTTTCGAATAGTCTCATTATACACATTAGCTTAGAGTTCCTTAAATACAAATGATTCACAGAGTCATACTTCTAGATTTTTTTAAAAATTGAGGTATATTCCTTAAGTACTTGTCTCAATTTTTCGGATTTAAGATAATAGGAATATAATATTTTTTAATATATTTCCTCTTTATGTTACAAGGGATGCAAAACCTCTTCCAACGTTTAAAATGGTATTGAGTATCATTTGATTTATTATCTACTTTTAATTTTATTATCATCATCATTGCCTATGCTCGGTTGTGGACTTGGTAAAAATTCCGTTTGTAAAACACAGTTTTTAATATAATACTATTCTACCACTTACTACACAAAAATGACTATATTTTTTAATTCATTTTTTATGAACAGGCAATTAATGGCATGATCTTTTGATAAATATAAGGTGCGTATGAGTAAAACATTATAATATGATATTTTTGAATACCTTATTATATAATTCAATTTCATTATTTACTAAACTACAGTACAGTTACATTAATCCCATTATTGCTATTGATTGATTCTAGGTTAAATAAATGTATGCCATAACATTAGATCCGAAAACCATTAATTATAATTTTATTATTGTGACTTCAGTTGATTTTTTAGTTATATTTTTGGCGCGTTTGAGAAAAATTATGAGAGTGAATTTTTTTCGATGCGCGCGCACACCGAAGCCTAAAAGCGCCAACTTCAGTTGGTAATCGTCTGTCAACTATCAAGTTTTCGTGAGAACTGATGACTATATTCAAGGTAGTTATTCAAATATATATTAATCTATAAAACGTGTTTTATTTTAGTTATTTTTGTTTTGTTACGCTAAAGAATTATAACTTCTTACGTGCGTACATAAGTACACACAAACGTTTTTTTTTATAGAAGTTAACTTTAGTTTTTTAAGTTCATCTAGTGAATATTTAAGATAAAGTAAGGATTTAATACAAATAAATTAAAACTGGCAATTAAATAAAATAAAATAAAATTAATACAAATAAAATAATAACTGGCATTCAAAATTATCCTTATTTAAAAAAATGCAAAATGTACATAACGGTCTATAGTTTCAACTCACGATGTTACAAATAAATTGAAATAAAATATTACTAGCTTTTCCTGTCTTGTTGGTTGCGAGAGTTGCAAACTGCGGCAATACGTGCCCCGTATTTGCATAGCTATTGAGCGTATCGCACTTTCTTTGTTGTTTATTAGCTCTTTTAACCAATTACTCGACAACGACTTTGCAGTAGTTTTAAAGAAAGAATTATCACGTATTGTTATTACGCTTGTTGAATCAAATTGTGAGAGAAAATTTCGAAAGAAATTAGCTAGTTCGTGTTATATATTATCTGTATTTTGTAAAGATTTTAATTTTATTTTAATCGAAAACATTCACTCATGCTTTTATTTCCATATTGTTTTACTATTTTTACAATATGAGTTTCGTATGACAATGGAACCTTAAAAACAAAATGTATATTTCTTTTCTACTACAGAAAGATTTCATAATATTCTATTGATGACGATTTGATTAGACGAAAAGTTTTAATTGAAACGTATATTTGTAAAGAATTGATTTCACCCTCAAATAAAATGTGAGGCCCTCTTTGTACAGTGTAAATGTATCGTCACTCCAAATAGCGAGTTAACTATCTGATAGATAATTGTCTACCGTTTAAACGGTTAGAGTCCATTGTATCATGCTTCATCAGAAGATTTTACATGTTTAAACGGTTAGCATAAACACCGATGATTATTTTGATCAGTACAAGTATGATATCGAATTTAAGTAAAGTATTTGCCATCAGGAAGGTTATTTCGAATCGAAAAGTATATGCTTTTCGTTTTATCTGCGTTTAATGTCAAAAATTTGCCCTTAGCCAGCTCGTAACATGGTTTAAACATTATAGTTTTGTTGGGACGCGCTTAATTTTACAAACTTGCTTTTTAATTATTTTTCAAAAATAGACAATATAAGACATTGCTATTAAATTGTCAGAGGCACTATAAAGTAATCTATGTTAAAATAAATACATTCAATGTAATGTCGAACGAAAGTTCAGTTCGATTCCCAGTCGAGCGTTAATTTCATGAAAGTTTGTTTTTAAACCAATTTATAGTCATGTGTTACATAGTGATCAGCTGTGCAATACGAATAGAAGTATTATATTAAATGATATGCTTATTTTAGATGGAAATATATTTTGGCACTTGAGATTATTTATGTTCTTGTGATAACAGATAAGAAACGTTATGACTGATAAGGATAAGATATGTAAACAATGGTGTTTCATAATGAACAGAGATAGATGTAATTTAAACAAGGAAGGCATTAGCCTCCTACCGATGTGGTTAGGGTCGTCTAGGTATCGGTTGTTCATATTGTGTGAGATGTGAACCGAGCGCAAAACTGTGTTAATTAAATACTAAAAATAAATTGTATTAATTTGTGAAAATTTCAGTAATGTATGTAAAAATAAGTCATAAATGTTTCAGGATTGTTGTATGTACAAAATAAGATAGTTCTGAGTTAAAAGTGTTTAAATTTGTGCTAGATATAGTGAAATAATGATAGTTTTATATAAGAAAATTAAAGTTGTTTTTTATTGAAAACTAATTGTAAAATGGTGAATTAAACTATTGTATTAGTTAAGTTAAAAGTAAAGTTTAAGTAGAAAAAGTACCAACACAATGGTGTACATCGGACATAATTTTTTTCAAAAAGAAACCCTTGGACATAGGGAATTATAGACCCATAAGTCTGATGGCAAGTATATACAAATTATTCTCATCCGTAATACTAAAGAGAATATCCGGCGACATTGATAAACAGCAACCAAAGGAACAAGCTGATTCAGATCAGGCTTGTACAATGGACCACATACAGACATTAGAACAGGTTATAGAAAAGTACAGAGAATACAAGAGACCTCTGTATGACCTTCTCATTGACTACAGCAAAGCTTTTGACAGCATCAGTCACTGTTCAATCTGGAACGCATTACAACAATTAAACATTAATTCTAAATACATCAATATCTTGAAATATATTTATAAAAGCACGAGCAGAATAAAATTAGAAAATAGAGGAGACGAAATAAATATAGAACGAGGCCTCAGGCAAGGAGATCCTCTATCCCAAAACTGTTTATAGCAGTACTTGAAATATTTTCAAAAGCTAGACTGGAAAAATAGAGGAGTGTACATTAACGGACACTATTTAAACCATCTGAGGTTCGCTATGACATTGTTGTAATAGCTGACACCGCCAAAGATCTAGAGGAAATGATGACATCACTTGACTGGAAACCTCCAAAATCGGCCTGGAAATGAATGCAGGTAAACTAAGATAATAACCAACAATCGTGAACGCCTGATAGCGATAAAGGCAACAATATAGAATATATCAGTGAATACATCTACTTGGGCAAACAAATTTCATTTAAAACGTCAAGCAATGAAGAAGAAGTAACAAGAAGAATTAACGCAACTTGAAGAAATTTTGGGCATTGAGAGAAATCCTCAAAGGAACTACAACTTGCATGAAAAAAGACAATATTTGATACATGCCTATTACCCTGCTTGCTGTATGGTGAAACTTGGTATTCACAAACACAATTAACAAAAATCAAATGCAGTCAAACAGCAATGGAAAGAAGCATGTTGGGAATTAGAAGAATACATATTAAGAACCAAGTCATTCGTCAAAAACTAAACTTACAATTGCCCTCAAGCACACTCTTATTAAAGTGGAGGGCCGGGCACATCTCGATACCCAGATAGAAGATGGACCATTGAAGCCACACGATGGAAAGGACCAAAGGGAAAAGGAATGTCGGTCGACAATTAAGACGGTGGGCTGATGACATAATATACGTCGCAGGAAACGACTGGATGAAGTCAGGCAAGGACAGGGAGTCATGGAAAAGGATGGAGGAGGCCTTTACCCAAACAGGGGTCCATAAACAATACTAACATTAATTATAAGTATTTCTTTCTTAATTTTAAGCTATAACCTACACAAATACAGAAATGTAAAAAGAAAGTGAAGATATGGAAAAATGGCTTTATTATTATTATTATTATTATTAGTTAAGTTATTCATGTTTATTAATAAAGATTGTTGTTTCAACCTTGTGTATTAGATATTTAAGATTTCTAACTTTGAAAATGTGTTGTAAAATAGGCATATTTTGTTAAATAAATTAAAAAGTTTTTATGTGATTTTAATGTGATGTATGTCATAATATTAAGAACTTTTTGTGCTATTATCACGTATAAATTGTATAACCATATGTTTTATATGAATAAATATATTGGGAAAAATATGGGAGTGTAATAGTAAAAATCGATGTTAAGATGTTGTGAAACGGCGCGCGGTACGCGGTTCTCTTGCGAGTATGGCTTTGAAGTAGCTCAGTAATCTGGTAAATAAGCAATTCGTTCGAGTTACCAGCTATCAGTTTATATTTAAAGCAAGAAAGAAGGAAGTGATAGAAAATTAATAACAGTCAACATTGCACTCCTAGGGGGAATTTTAACGAAGAATTGCTGTTTTATTTTCTAAAGTATCTTCCACCACCCAAGAAACAATACAGTCCACAAAGCTCTTTTGGGACGACTGGACCGGGACTACGACAAGAGGACCCGCAATCTTAGTCGTCCAACCTTTCTTCTCAGAAAGGTCCAGCGGACGCTCTTGCGTGATACTCTTTCACGGGGTTCACATTCACCTCGTTGTTCCTCGAACCCAACGTGGTGTGATAAGAGTTTCGGGATAGAACGTCTATAAAGTCTAATCCCTGTCTGTTGGAACCTTTTAGTTGGTCCTACGCTGCCGGATTGACGCTGAGCGACGTGCTGGACCATTTCAGTTGGACCTTCGCAGCCGAATCAAGATCAGGCCGGCGTAGTACGTCCACCAGGGCTGAGGCAGGACCGGGCGAGTCACTGAAGACCAGGCTGACGTAGTAGGCCTACCAGGGCTGAGGCAGGACCGGGCGAGTCGCTGACAACCAGGCCGCATAGGAGGCCTGTGGAAACTAGATAGCTGCCGGAAGAAAGAAACTGGGATTGCGGCCAGGCGCGAGTGCTTGCATAGGGCACGCACTGCAGCCAGGCGCGAGTGCTTATTGAAGGCACTCACTGCGGCACAAATGCCAACTTGGCATTTTTCCTGTCGGGCCACCGTGCTCGGCATTCCTGTCGGGCCGCCGTGCTCGGCATTCCTGTCGGGCCACTGTGCTCGGTATTCCTGTCGGGGATTGTGCTCAACATTGTTGTGGCACTTAAAAGCGCTTGGTGTTTACTGTTACCAGGCGAGGGTGATCACTACTGCTGCTGCCGGCGCTCAAAAAGGGCGCTCACTGCTGCTGCCAGGCGAGGGTGCTCAAGGGAGGCACTCACTGTTGCTGCCAGGCGAGGCGTGGGGAGGCACCTGAATGCATCGCGGCCGGAAGAGGGCGCTGACGAGGCGTCACCGGCGAGTGGGCGGCGAGTCACCACATACCAACCCGACACTAACGATGCCGGGCCTGGCTTACATCTTACGAAATGGCGCAGCAGTACTTTCGAGCAAGGCTGCACTTGCACATCTCGACTGCTCCGTCATATTCGTTGACGGACAGTACATCCAACCTTTCCCCCACTCCTTTCCTGCACGATTCCATCCTTGGGCAATTCACCTCGGTAGGCCCGTCCAAGATTGATAGGGTTGTAGGGGGGTTGTAGCGTTGTAGGGGGCATGGGGTTGTAGTTTGTAGGGTTGTAAGTTGTAGGTTGTAGGGTTGTAGGTTGTAGGGTTGCAGGGACCTATAGGGACAGTTAGGGAACCGTAGGCCAACAATCACCTTCCTGCAAGATGAAAAAGGCACAAGACCAGAGTGAGAGGGTCGAAGGGACCAGGACAAGGACAGGAATCTCAAGAAAGATGAAAGAAGCGGAATCATCTAGAGCGACCACAGCTACTGCTTCGAGTGGAGTGACCACGGCCATTACTTCAAGCGGAGCTACCACCGACACAACCACGAACACTGTGGCAGCGACAAGCAACAGGACGGACACCAGTGGTATGCAGGCCAGCACCGCACAAAAATCCGTTATACCAGGAGCGAAGCGATAGCAGAAAAAGTAGGTCAAGTTGGAACCTAAGAAGCGGCATCGACGAGAACAGTAATCGGGCAGACTAATGAAAATGGGTCACGCAAAGGTAGTAGGTCATCGCGATCGGCGAGGCTGAGAGCCGAATTGGAGGCGTGGATTAAATTCAAACGCTCAGAACTCGGACGAGCAGAAGCAGCTGCTGCTTTACCTAAGTCACAATTGGAGTTAACACGCCTCGTCCGGGAAGAGGAAATGGACTCGAGCGAGGATGATGATGAGCAGAATACTCAGGTGGAACCTTTCGTAAGGAGTTGGGTTCGACAGACCATAATGAGCGTGCCGATTAGTTTAACGCAACACGACACTGCTGATAAGGAAGCATCCAAGGGATCACGCCACAAGGAGGCGGAGGTCGAGCGCAACCTAGGAAATGCACAGAAGGCACACGCGTGTGAAGTGTCCAAATTGACCGACGCGATTGTGAGTGCAATAAAGATAGCGGGAAAAGATAAGACTTCCCCGCCTCATTTCCTCCAGGATTTACCGGTTTTCGAAGGAGACCCGTGTGAATGGTTAATTTTCAAAATTGTTTTGGAAGACACACGTGCTCATTTTTCAGGAGTGCAGAACATAGCACGCCTTAGAAGGGCATTAAAAGGCACCGCGAAGGAAGCGGTTAAGTCATTGTTGTTTACTTTATGTGAGCCAGATGATATAATAAACGCTCTCGAAAGAAGATTCGGTAGGGTTGAGATGCTTATTCTAGCCGAGATCGAGAATATGAAGCGTATGCCAAGACTGGCAGAAGATGGCAGAAGCATCGGCTCTTTTGCAAGTCGCGTAACGAACATGGTTGCTTCAATAAAAGCATTGAATCAACCACAGTATTTGTACTCACCCGAGTTAGTGAGTCGTATAGTGGAGAAGCTCGGAACTATAATAAAATTTAAATGGTGTGAATATTGAGCTCAACATCCCACAGAGCCAGAGCTGCAAAAGATGGCAAAATTTTTGAATTCGTTGAGTGAACAATTTGGAGCATCATTCAACGCTGAAAACGTGCCTGGAAAACGGAAACGTCCTGAAATCGGGAAGCGAACCGTACACACCGCAAAGGGTTCTGTACGCAACTGTATCAATAGTAAGCGTTATGAACGCCGAGATAAGAAGAGGCACGACCGACAAGCGGTTATGACAACTCAGGATAAACCTGCAAGTCGGGTAACATGTAACTGTGTTACCCGACTTGCAGGAAAGAGCAAAGAGCACTCCATAGAGAGTTGTTACAAATTTAAGAATATGAATAACCGTGAAAAACGGGAAGCGGTTAAGAAAGCGAATATATTATGTTTTCAATGTCTGACACCTTACCATAGGAGGTCAAAGTGTAGAGCGAAAAATGTGGTGTAGATGGATGTCAAATGGGGCATCATCGAATGCTGCACCGATACCCCAATAAAAATATCTGTCGCAAGGGGCGAGGGGGGTAAGAGCCCAAATTACGATGACTAATACAGTAAATGCACTGGCAAGTGCATATTTAAGGCTTATACCAGTCGGATGGACCTAAAGGAAAGGTTAAGACCACAAATCTTCTGGATGAAGGCTCAACCATGACGCTCAGAGGAGCAGATGGCTCAAAGTTAGCCCTGCGGGCCCAAGGAAGAATTACGTATTGAGGGCATGGGGCAAGCGAATTAAATGACAGTAGTTTGTATCGCTTAAATATTAAAATTAAAGGAATTTTCACAAGTGACTTAGAGGATATAAGTGTACAAACAATTAAGACTAATATAATACTCTTAACTATTTAAATAAATTAACACTACTTAGTAAAGACTTTACGTTATAAAATATTCATGAAACGCATTAGAAATAAATACAATAATATATATATTACATATTACCAAAATAAATGATGAATGCAAACAAACTGCAACATGGCCCATCACGATGCGACATAGGCCGGCCTCACTGGTAACATCACCTTATTTGCTGCTACTAAAAGAATTACCACGACGGATAGAATGACGACAACAATTGAGACTCGTTGAATGACCAGTTGTCTGTGCAGTAACGCTTATCAGTAATCTACTCTCACTCTTAACATTCGATCTTTCTGAAAAGTCACACATTCTCGTGTGAAGACTAAAGTAAAATTGCTGGCTTAAAAACACCTGAAAGCAGAATAAGCATTACAAAAAAAATCTCTCGCCTCGGCCCTTCCTCACCATAAATCATTGAACTCGTGTTTTTCAAATATTATTTTACATTTTAGTACGAGTATAATAATACATAAGATTTACACAGCTTTATCTATTACTACAAATGAGATCACAGAGCCGCCCATATAGTTCATACAGTTGTTTTTTAAAGTATGGACTTGATCACACAGCCGTCCGAATATTTCACACAGTTGTTATTTTTTTATATGGACTTGATCATATAGCCGCCCATATAGTTCACAGTTGTTTTTTTTAATATCGACTTGATCACACAACTGATCATATTGTTCACACATTAGTTTTTTGAAATATGGACTTGATCACACAGTCGTCCATATTGTTCACACAGTTGCTTTTTAAAATATGGACTTGATCACACAGCCGTCCACATTATTCACACAGTAGTTCTTTGAAATATGGACTTGATCACACAGGTGTCCATATAATTCACACAGATCTTTTGACTATACTATCCCAATTGAGAAATATTTCGAGTTTAACTATCATTTATCTTACTGATGAAATTTAAATTTTCACTAAATGCAAAATATTTAACTGGAAATATATTCGCGAATTGTTTAAACGCTGGAAATATGTTCGCGTAGCTAAAAACAAAAAGGTCCATTGTGGGTACTTCTTATTTTAACCGAATAAAAGAATTCAAAGTGAAAGCAAGTGTATTCAATAGTTAAAAAATATAAAAAAAATCACTAAAATAACTGTATTCACTTCACTACTCAACTTCACAACTTATTGCTGATATTTTTTTTCGTGAGATAAATTTTTCTTTAGGTAAATTATTACCATATCCACTGCAGATTTACAATACGAAATGATTGGTCAAAGCAGATGGATTTATAACAGTGGTACTGATTTACTTACAACCCCCAACAGAGCTATTTAAAAATAAAACTTTTCAAACACCCCAATTCTTCGAATCTATGTTAAATACTTAACAATACTTGCATATCATTACAGCATTTAAAGAAAAACAAAGGCACTGAACAAATGTGGAACACTTTAAAATCATTCAAGGGGGAAACAAAAAAAACATTTTTTTAATAAAATTCGTAGAAAAAGTTTTTTTTTTTATAAATAACAAGACAATATCTTAAATAAAATGTTGAATATCCTTGTAACTTGTATAATTTTTTTCATTTTTTTAAAATTATTATTCATAATTTTAATTCACGTGTCTATCCCATGTGAGCGGTAACAGCGAATTTATCCCACATCTGAAATTAGATAATACTCTTAACTATTTAAATAAATGAACACTACTTAGTAAAGACTTTACGTTATAAAATATTCACGAAATGCATTAAAAATAAATATAATATATATTATTTATCACCAAAATAAATGATGTATGCAAAACAACAGCAACATGGCCCATCACAATGCAATATAGGCCGGCCTCACTGTAACATCAACTTCCTTGCTGGTACTAAAAGAATTACCACGACGGATAGAATGACGACAATAAGTGAAACTCGTTGAATGACCTAAGCTAGTTGTTAGCTAGTAGTTGTACTTCATAGTGCTTGAACGAGTGAGGGAGTTTAAGCGTGAGTGTAAGTGAAACACCGCCAAATTCTTGACTCCGGGCTGCTACTGCGAATTTCTTGTAAAAAAACCCAAGACCCGGGATGCAATCTCGAGACCACACATGACCAGCAGCTGCTTTTATAACTACTAGACAAACGAGGTAATCAAAAGGTTAAAAAGTAATACAACGTCGCCTATAAGCCTTAACATCTAAAAAGTGTGCAACACACATTAAAAGTGCACCGAATTGCCTTCGTGATTTAAATAACGTTTTGCGCTCTTTTGTCTCCCCATTTCTAAAAGGAAATTTCCTAAGTATAAAATTTAGAACCAAATTTTCAGTGTGCTGCAATACGTGTTCTAGGTTTAATGGCATTTAGCGCTTGTTTTGTAGAATATAAAACTTTTCCATTTTACAGTGCAATTTTGCAATTTTTCTTCATAGGAAGCGCTTATTACTTTTTATAGACTTCATATTATTATTTTTTGCCATATATATATACTAAGGTTCTTTTCTTCCCTATCTTTTGTCACTTTTTCAATCTACATGACCGGGCCAATGAAACTTCATCGCTTACTTACGCTGGATACTCACATTACGAAGTCTATCGTGTAGAGAAACTCCGAACATAGCCCTCTCCTTAGCCCGCTTAGATACCTTGTGCTTCCTTCCCTGAAGGACTACGTTTCAGATCCATATGCCATGACTGGTAACACGCACTGATTGTACACTCTTGTTTTTAAGTTTTGAGGTATACGTTACGAGAAGATATAGTTATTCATGCGTAACAATCTACTGCTGCACATGGAACTCTCTCATTATAAGAAGGATTATCCGTAATCATCATGCTTGGTAGGTGCCTCTTATTTGGAATTTGTATTCAGCTGTGAGACGTACGTGAGTTGTTTAGGGTCCATAGACATTTGGACTTGGGTCTATTGTTAGTACTATTATAGGGAGAACTCGTCACGCTTAGTATGTGCCTCTAATTTGGATATTGTATCCAGCCGTAAGACGTATGTGAGCTGTTCAGGGTTTACGCATAGCTGCACATGGATCGCTACCGTAGTTGAGAGAACTTGCCTTAATCCGCTTATCAGATGTATTGAAGATCACAGTACCAGAGATTCCACACCTTATATACTGCTGTCTGTCTGCGTCTAAATATTTTATTCTAGATAAAACTGTTTGTAATGAAATCCATCGGAATCCATAAGATTTTTGTGTTATTACCCATTGTTTAACTCTGTAGTGGCCGTGGAAGATTACCCACTATCCCATATCGTTCCGCGGTTATTGTTAGAGGTGATAGAGGGAAATTGAAACAGGAAATGGGCATTTTCTTAACAACGATTAAAAAATTTAAAAAATCTGTGGTTGCCAAGCGTTGGCAACTATGGTAAAATACCTCCGTACGAGACAATCTATAGGGAAGGGCTGTGTACAGCAGTGGACTTTTATAGGCTGTAATGGATGGATGGATGGATCACCCATAGTTGCCTCTTACGATATCAACAGGACGAAATAAAGTGATGCATATTACTAAGGTAAACACAGAATACAGTAAAATAGCAGCTACCACTGCTGTGTTTAGTATGGTGAGTGTAGAGAATCGGAGACCCTTTTTACTGGAAAAAGAGGGATTCCATCTTAGTCCTCACGGGTGACAACGCATCTGCATTTTTATTCGTAATCGAGGATAGATGTAGATGTCTATGGGTCACAGCAACCACTTACCATCAGGTGGACTGTGAGCTCGTTTGTCACCCTATCCTATAAAAATAAAAAAAACACACACAGAAAGCTATGTCCGCTACGGCTAGTATTATACTTATTAAACTCATAATTATTTATATTACGTAAAAAAAAGAAATAAATGAAATGAACATCTCATTAAAACTTTTGCTGCGTTCTTATCGTAATCTAGGTATATATAAAGAAAACAACTTTTTATGATGTCGTTAGAAAACTTGTCTAACTTAAAGTACTTTTCGTTAATGAGTCGAGCTTATCTCTATCTTTAATATGAAAGGGAATAGGAAACAATCTACAGTCTAAACTTCGATTATGTTACTTTTACAAATAATAGTCGTTGGTAACAATTTCCCTTTTATTTTATTTTTTTAGTATTTTTTACGTACATGCGGGCATTTTTTTTAAACTTGAAATACATTTTTATTTAAAAAACTGCAGTGACAAACGAACTTACACTCACTGGCCACTGCAGTTCATGGACACTTGCAGTCAACTTCAAACAAGGAAGGCTACAGTTGCGTTGGCAATTCTAAGGACTAAGATGGAATGTCTCACAGCCTGTAAGGAACCAGTATAATTATACTTGTTCCTTACACTCTTCAGGCCATAATATAGACCATATAATATTTTTATAGAATTCAGAATTATTACTAACTTAGTTTTCACGTCTATATTCTCCGACCCATCGATGTAGTTCAAAACTTATATTTTTAAAACTTTGATA
>JAGSMP010002028.1:0-33218 GCA_029286625.1 Parnassius orleans | reverse complement strand
GTGCTCGTTTGTCACCCTATCCTATAAAAAAAAAAAAAACACACACAGAAAGCTATGTCCGCTACGGCTAGTATTATACTTATTAAACTCATAATTATTTATATTACGTAAAAAAAAGAAATAAATGAAATGAACATCTCATTAAAACTTTTGCTGCGTTCTTATCGTAATCTAGGTATATATAAAGAAAACAACTTTTTATGATGTCGTTAGAAAACTTGTCTAACTTAAAGTACTTTTCGTTAATGAGTCGAGCTTATCTCTATCTTTAATATGAAAGGGAATAGGAAACAATCTACAGTCTAAACTTCGATTATGTTACTTTTACGAATAATAGTCGTTGGTAACAATTTCCTTTTTATTTTATTTTTTAATATTTTTTACGTACATGCGGGCATTTTTTTAAAACTTGAAATACATTTTTATTTAAAAAACTGAAGTGACAAACGAACTTACACTCACTGGCTACTGCAGTCCATGGACACTTCCAGTCAACTTCAAACAAGGAAGGCTACAGTTGCGTTGGCAATTCTAAGAACTAAGATGGAATGTCTCACAGCCTGTAAGGAACCAGTATAATTATACTTGTTCCTTACACTCTTCAGGCCATAATATAGACCATATAATATTTTTATAGAATTCAGAATTATTACTAACTTAGTTTTCACGTCTATATTCTCCGACCCATCGATGTAGTTGAAAACGTATATTTTTAAAACTTTCGATATTTCAACATCATTTAATGCACTAATTTCGATATAGAGTTATTCACTTCGTGAAATTTAAATGATTGCTGTTTAAGTTTCAACATCAAGGTAGTATCATCAAATAATACCATATAATTATTATCAGCAAATAATATTTTATATTTATTATCCCCTATAAGGGAAGGTAAGTCATTAACATAGACTAGGAATAGGAAAGGCCCGATAGTTGAGCCTTGCGGGACATACATTAGTACAGGTGACCAGGATTTTTTTCACCATTGATAATAATTTTCTGCGTTCTAGTACTTTAATATGAAACAATAAGTTTAAGCGCTATGTTCTTGACACCATAGTATATTGTGCCTACCTACTACTATCATATCAATACTATTAGTACTACTACTACTACTACTACCTACCATAGTAGCTTCCTTATTAATTTCTCATGGTGAACAAAATATACCCAAAGCATCCTCCGAATTCTCCCATGCACAAAAAATATGTTTAATAAGCTCAACACCGACGTTATTTGGCGAGCGACCTCTTGAAATTTGAAAACCAAATTGATTTTTATGAAGCAATTTATTTATATTTAAAAAACTTATCTAAAATAATATTTTCAAAAAAGAAATATATTCTGATCTAAAATATTTTTTTCGAATTGTATTTTGATTTGATAAATCACTATAAGGCTGGTTATTTCTTCTTTAATAATAATGCATTATTTTGCTTCCGGTCGAGTTTAAGTCTAAAAGAAGTTTATAGATTTTTCACAGATAAGATGAATATTTTTGTATATTTGAACTGTAACACAATGCACTCTCTTAAACTTTGTACTTAAGCTGAGAGACAGATAGCATTAAAAATAAAAGTACTTAAAAGGAAAGCTGAAAGGACACTTTTTTCGCGAACTCAATGCGTGATGCTTAATGGACTAATTTAAAACATTATCGTTTATGTAACGAAAGGTAAAATAAATAAATGACAAAGAACATAGTTTTAAATTAGCATTCATGCTTTTGTAAAGAAGGTCATCATTTAAAATGTGAAAAAAAAAACTTGTGATTGTTTTTATTCGTCTGTTTTAGATTGTAATGTGTGCGTGATGATTTTCAGTTCTATGTGCAGTCAGGCTTAAATAATCTTAACTTTGTAATACATAAACCAAATAATAACCTGGAAGCCATAAAAGAATAGTCGTGTAATATGGCTCGGTTAATCCAGCCAAATACAAAGTCGTAATCTTCGGAAGTTCGCAATTATTGGCTAAGGTTGATTATGGAAATATCTCTCCTGTAATTTATAATGGAACTTTCCGTATTGTGATCCCATAAAAAATCTTGGCTTGTACATGGACAAAACTATGAACTGGAAATTGCAGATCTCTGAAGTAAGTCGTAAAGTTGTTGCCACCTTGCGTTCCCTATATCGTCTTAAAAATTTCCTACCTTTCAAAACCAAGCTTACGCTGGTTCATTCCCTTATTCTACCTATTATCGATTATGCAGATGTATGTTACCCAGATCTGTCACAAAATCTTCTAAACAAGTTGGAGCGCCTTCTTAATAATTCCATAAGGTTTATTTTCGGTTTACGTAAGTATGACCACATATCTTCCTATCGTTCAAAGCTTAAATGGCTACCTATACGTCAAAGGCTCTATGCTCTAGAATTTTACTTGTACTTTATTCAATTTTAAACGATCCAAAGTCGCCTTCTCATCTTAAGGATAACTTTCATTTTCTTCATTCGATCCACGGTCGAACATCACGAAAATCAACCCGTCTGAGGATAAGGTTTCCACAGCATAGGTCTAATTTTTTACATCTTTGGAACACCCTCCCCAATGATATTAAGAATGCAACAAATAAAAACTCCTTTAAATTACTTCTAAGACAACATTACCTGAGGGCAATTACTAACTGACATTATATGGTAATAAGGTACCCGCGTTACATCGCACCCCACCAAGAATTTCTAATCTAAGCTAAGATGTGATAATAACTGTAAACAAAATAGAATAACAAACTAATGAAAACATTTGTAAATACTTGCTTTACAACCGTATTAAATATTATTTGACCGTAATAAAATAAAACAAGGTAGTCTTCGGCATGAAAGTAAAATAAATATTTTGATTATTTTGCAATATCTTCACAGCGGACAGCGCGATCCAGATCCGTATAAAGACGCTAAATTTCAGCAAGCACTGTCAAATTCAATAGGAGTGACAGAAAAACGTCTTGATAATATAGAGGGCAAAATAAATTATTTAACCTAAAGTAAAATCACTTTATTAAAAATCAAAATAGCTCAATAGCTTTATTAACATGTGACACATAATTGTACGAGTACTTATAATACTCAACATTATTTTACTGAAATCTCAGAAAGTTGAAAATTTAAGTATTTTCAGGCTAATTTACAATTATTTTCTGTTGAGTGAATTTTGTGGAATCGTGTTTTGCAAACCGCCACCTGAAATACGTACAATTTTTTTTCGATAACGATGTGAAATCACAAAACGATCCCCATGCATATCAATGTGGCTCTATTCAGCCTCTTAATATGGACATACCTCGGGATTCGGAGATTTTAAAAGTTTTCATGCGCAGATACTAGAAGATATAATATTATATTATTACTGTACCGTGTGAAATAACCTTTATACTTATATACATACATATTCTCATCATAAGTAATACATTTTTAAAGTTGGTTAGAAAAATTATATCTACATGCAAACTTTCACAGGGTAAATTTCTTTTTTTTACTATTCTTACTCAGCAAGTAGTAAAACAACTACAATCCCACCTGATGGTAAGTGGTTATGTAGCCTAAGATAGATAAGTGTGTCTGTGTGTGTGTGTGTGTGTGTGTGTGTGTGTGTGTGTGTGTGTGTGTGTGTGTGTGTGTGTGTGTGTGTGTGTGTGTGTGTGTGTGTGTGTGTGTGTGTGTGTGTGTGTGTGTGTGTGTGTGTGTGTGTGTGTGTGTGTGTATGAGTGAAGTAAAGAAAAGCGTATGAGAATACGTGAAGAGGAAAAAAGTTTGAGTACATTTGGCTTCATTATCATCATCATTATAGCCCTTCACAAGGCCTATATATATACATATAGATATAGACCTTTCCAAGGAATGCAAAGCATGGTCCTAAGCCACCATAATCAACTTCCTGCATATCTTACTAGGTCGTCCTCCATATAGTGGGAGGCTGCCCTACACTTCGCTTACTGGTACCAGGTTGCCACTGAGAACCTTCTTCCTATTGTTTATCGGTTTTCAAGTTATATGGCCAGCCCATTGCCATTTCACTTTAATAATCCGTTGGGCTCACCACTCTGGTTTTATTATGAATATCTTCACTTCTAACTTTATCACGCAGAGAAACCCATCTTCAATTTAAATTTTTACATTTTTAGATCATAGTTTTCTAACATTAAAAAAAAACATAAACCCAAGAATGTGTTTATACAGCACTTAGGGAAGCACCATTTTTTATTTATTTAAATTGTTTGATTGAGTTTGATAATAGTGTACCTAAATTTAAGTATCTGTATCTATATTTCCGTCCCCAATAATATTCTATTAAAGTTATACCCATAAAAACAGAGTTTTATTGTAATACATAATTATAAAATTCAGTATCACCTAATTAATAAAAATATGCAACAATAAAATTACATAGGTATTAAAAACTAGCGAAATCTAAGTAACGAGAGCATGTTGGTCGTTCCACATCTAAATTATATAAAATTGCATTTTTCAATTTCACTACGCGAAAATTTCTTCTTCTTTGGGTACTTTAAAAATTAATTTATTTAGAAAACAATATTTACAGTTACCAGTACGTACAGATATTAACTAAATAAAGTATTTATTGTCATAAAATATTTATAATTGAGTATAAACTTTAAAAAACTAAAATATACTTGAACGAAGTCGCTCCAACACTGATGATGTCCGAAAACGGACTGTGACAGAGCCTGCGGTGATTACAGGGCGACGGAGCACGGACGCGCGAATATATTCAATTTCGGGGAAAAATTATATTTTCTCGAGTAAAACGGAGAATAAAAATAAAACTCTCAATTAAAAATATTAATATTTTTAATACCTTTTTTTAGTGTAAAAACTATTTAAAAAGCTTGTGCCGTTTTGGAGAAATTTTGCAAAATATGACAGAGACGACTACTCTTTGGGAATTTTTTTTAAAATAAGGGGTTGACAAAAATACAATTGTGTTCAATTAAAAACATTTATTAAATCATTTCCTGTTACCCTGTATTTTTTCTTTGCGGATTAAATGAACAGTCATTGTGATTTTTTTGCTTAAATATCCAAGAATTTAGGCATTTCAACCGCACTTAAGACCTTAAATGAAACTAATTTTACCGATCATATTACGCTTTATTTTAACTTTTAATTTCTGCGTTGAACGGGCCAATAATTCATATTCAAAACTGAAGGTAGCCGGGCTAACTATAACATCGGTACGTCAAACACCTCAGTTCCTCCATTGACCATGGGTGCTGTAAAGTACCCGAAACGTTGGGAATTAAAAAGTTTAAATTAAACGCGATAAATCCGTAAAATAAATTTCATTTAATATGTATTATTCGCGTAAATATAAGAAATCATAACAGATCCTATCCAGACGAAGCCGGGGCGTGTCGCTAATCTTACATTTAAAACTTCATTCCCTATTTTACCACACATATGGGAGGAATGTATTCTCTAAATTTAAATGGGACCACTCATGAATTTTAATTAGCGAACCTATCTCGTGTAACATACATAAAAAAATATACAGCCAAATTCAAAACTTCCTCCTTTTTCGAAGTCGTCAAAAATAAACAATAATTACGAGTATAACCGTTTGTTTAACTTAACTGTGGCAATATAATTGTACACAATTTTCGTTATTAGATAATATACTTCTTACGTGTTAGCACCTCACTGCAGTATGTTATGGTTGCACTAAAAATGGATCGCCTCGAATGGGAAAGGATCACGCTTGTACAGAATACCAGCGTGATATAGCAGCTGCTATGTTGCCTATGGTAAATAACGGGAACCGGAGATCATCTTTATCGACAATGAAGCATTGCATGTTAATCCTCAAAGGCGACAATGTACCTGCATTTTGATTCTTAATTGAGGATAGATGTAGGTGTCTATGGGACGCAGTACCACCAATCACGCGAACCGTATTATTCATATGTCATATTAATCAAATATTAATTAAAAGTTAATATTTTCGTAGCATTCACTTTTTATTTAAATATCACGCAATATTCGAAAACTAATATAAAATGAAATGTTTCTTCTTCTTTTTTCGTTTTCTATCAGGGACTTCTGTTTAGGGACTGATGATCCAATTTGAATGCGCTGAGCAGACAGCATAATCTGTGGCAATTTAGAGTTCAAACCATATGAAAAAAAAATTGTGGCTACATAGGCAGAACAGTGTTTCTGGTGAATTAATTGATATACCAAGCCGAGAAGTAAAAGTTATGCAAACTATATTGCGATAACCGAACTTAAAAGTTATATTTATAATATAATTTCGTTTTAATTAGAAATGATTATGTATTTCTGCATGTTAAATAAAATGGGTATTTTTAATCATTCAAGTTTTGACACCTGTAAATGACTTAATGTTAACTGTGTAGTAGCGGTGTAAGAATATCCACTACCCCATATCATCCCGTGCGTGTCATAAGAGGCGATAGTGGTAAACAAATCAGGAGACGGGCAGCAGCGTCTTCCTAATAACGACTAAAAATAAAAATAAACTGCGGTTGCCATCTATGGTAGAGGCCTATTTTCAGCAGTGGACTTTAATAGGCTGTAACGGTAACAGTAACGATGGGGATCGAACCCGGATTGTTCGCATACTGTAAAATTTACGGCGAACGCTGCCATGTCCCTGCGCTATCATGGCTCTTATTTTAAAGTACGAAAGTTATATTATATAAAGTGCTTTAACCATTGTATAAAATTTTGAATAATTTAGTACGTACGTAATAAGGTATCTTTGTATTCTGTATTCTGTGTAAAAGTCACCCATCTTTTTGTCAAAGCTGACGGGGTTAAAAGCAATTTACAGTAGATAGGAAGTTTAGTAATAAATTACTAGTACGCATTTCAGCAGGAAATATAGCCCTTTAATTATTAGATTTAACAATTCAAAGCCTTTGTCACGTCCTTTAAAATATTTAAAAGTGTATCTGGCTTTAAATATTTTTATTTAGAAAGTGAAAATATTTAAAGCCAGAAACACTTTTAAATATTTTTCACTTTATTAGGCGGAGCCCATGTATAAGGTAATATTTTTTACTGGTATGACATACATCATCTTACAGTCTATAATAAAGCGTGGCAACTATGGCAAATATCCCCCCTTTAAATCAATTTATGAGGGAGCAAAGGACTTTAATATGCTGTAACGCTAACGATAACGATTTGATAACAACTTCAATAAAATAGCTCCTTAATATTAGAGGAGGTATTTCTAAAATTATATCTGTAGTGACAATCCATTTAACACTGCAGTGTGCTCAGAAGGAATGTAAATATATTCTAAAGGCTTCCATTGTATTCGGCTGAGACTTTTCTTGTAAAGACCTATTCAAATGTAATTCAAACAGAGGATTTGAATACTTTATTACACCTCTTCTTCTCTCTAGATCTATAAACTTAAAAGGGCTTTAAAGAACAAATTTGCATAACGATTGTTACGTTTTGTACGTGGATGTACATGTTCTAAGTGTAAACGTGTCTATTTTAAAATAATCTTTATCTTCAGGTATTTAGAATTTTGAACGGGAATGTACATACCTTCATGTGAATCAATTTTTAATTTGCATAAGGCATACTAGTCTATATCACAATAATAACTTATTAAGTAAAAGGAATGTAAAAATTTCAAAAAAAAAGAAACTTTTAGCTTTTGTTATGTTCATCATCATCAACCTGCGGTAGTGCACTGCTGCATACCTCTTCCAAGGTACGTCATTTAGCCCGATCTTCAGCTTCATGCATCCAGTACTGCCAGCCGCCTTGCCCAGATCGTCACCTATCTCATAGGTCCCACACTACGTTCACTTAGGTTAACGTGTGGACGCGGTCTCCACTTTATGACACGCCTACTCCAACGGTTATCGCTTCTGCGACAGATATGACCAGCTCATTGCCACTTCAGCCTGCAAATACGGAAGGCTACGTCTGTGATCTTGGTTATTTCGTCTTCGTTACAAATTTTGTTCACCAGAGGAACTACAAGCGTAGCACTTTCCATCGCCCGAAAAAAATATTTTATTTCTCAGAGATGCAGGTTTCCCCACGATGTTTTCCTTCACCGCTGAGTAGCAAATTATTTTCAATATATTTATACCTTTGCTTTTTTAAATATCATAATCTTGATAATTTATGATATAATACTATATGTTATAAATAATAATATAATAAAAAGCAATTGAGATCAAATAATTTCGATGCTCGTACGCCAATACCTCTAGGAATTTATGTAGAATAAAGCCGCAAACAACTCGTATCATCAATGGTTCATTAAAAGGGAATACGACTAATGAACGCGCCGAGCGTTTGTGGTTTATCTGTCTCCGTAGTCTGCTGGCTGAGCTGCTACGTACAAATAAGCCGTAGGCGTAGCGGACGTTGATGTTAGTAAAATATATTATATAGCCAAAGGGCTAAAGAGATGATGAAATGCATTTTAAATCAATAATTATAACAAAAAGTAAAAACTGACTTAAATTGCCAAAAAATAAGTTATTTATTTGCTACACTTAGGGGTGGAATGTTTTTCTCTAAATTTATATGGAACCATCCTTCAAGTATAAACTATTTAAAAAAAAGAATCATCAAAATTGGTTCACAATCTGCGAAGATATCGCGTAACATACATACAAAAAATGACATACACTCGAATTGAGAACCTCTTCCTTTTTAAAGTCGGTTAAGAACAGCTTTAAGCCCGCTTAATGAGAAGTAAGGAGTTTTAAACCTAGTGACTGTAGTTTTAAGCGCGATCGCTAATGATTTGGTCCCGGGTTCCAATTAAAAACTGTTGATATTCAGATTTTAACACATGTCATAAATTTTATACATTTAGTTTAATTGTTGTTTAAATGTAGATTAGTAACGTTAAACCAATGCACTAATTTCGATATAGAGTTATTCACTGTGAAATTTAAATGATTGCTGTTTAAGTTTTAACATCAAGGTAGTATCATCAAATAATACCATATAATTATTATGCAAATAATATTTTATATTTATTATCCCCTAAAGGGAAGGTAAGTCATAAACATAGACTAGGAATAGAAAAGGCCCGATAGTTGAGCCTTATGGCATTAGTACAGGTGACCAGGATTTTTTCACCACTGATAATAATTTTCTGCGTTCTAGTACTTTAATATGAAACAATAAGTTTAAGCGCTATGTTCTTGACGCCATAGTATATTGTACCTACTACTACTATCATATCATACTATTAGTACTACTACTACTACTACTACCTACCTAGCTTCCTTATTAATTTCTCATGGTGAACAAAATATACCCAAAGCATCCTCCGAATTCTCCCATGCACAAAAATATGTTTAATAAGCTCAACACCGACGTTATTTATGAGCGACCTCTTGAAATTTGAAAACCAAATTGATTTTTATGGCAATTTATTCATATTTAAAAACTTAACATCTGATCTAAAATAATTTTTCAAAAAAGAAATATATTCTGATCTAAAATAATTTTTTCGAATTGTATTTTGATTTGATAAATCACTATAAGGCTGGTTATTTCTTCTTTTTAATGCATTATTTTGCTTCTGGTCGAGTTTAAGTCTAAAGAAGTTTATAGATTTTTCACAGATAAGACGAATATTTTTGTATATTTGAACTGTAACAATTACTTTTAAACTTTGTACTTAAGCTGAGAGAGACAGCATAAAAATAAAAGTATAAAAGAAAGCTGAAAGGACATTTTTTCGGGAACTCAATGCGTGATGCTTAATCGACTAATTTAAAACATTATCGAACGTAAAATAAATAAATGACGAAGAACATAGTTTTAAATTAGCATTCATGTTTTGTAAAGAAGGTCATCATTTAAAATGTGATAAAAAACTTGTGATTGTTTTTATTCGTCTGTTTTAGATTGTACTATCTGTGTGCGGATGATTTTCAGTTCTATGTGCAGTCAGGCTTAAATAATCTTAACTTTGTAATACATAAACTAAATAATAACCTGGAAGCCATAAAAGAATAGTCGTAAATATGGCGTTTCGGTTAATCCAGCCAAATACAAAGTCGTAATCTTCGGAAGTTCGCAATTATTGGCTAAGGTTGATTATGGAAATATCTCCTGTAATTTATAATGGAACTTTCCGTATTGTGATCCCATAAAAATCTTGGCTTGTACATGGACAAAACTATGAACTGAAATTGCAGATCTCTGAAGTAAGTCGTGTTGTTGCCACCTTGCGTCCCTATATCTTAAAATTCCTACCTTTCAAAACCAAGCTTACGCTGGTTCATTCCATCATTCTACCTATTATCGATTATGCAGAGTATGTTACCCAGATCTGTCACAAAATCTTCTAAACAAGTTGGAGCGCCTTCTTAATAATTCCATAAGGTTTATTTTCGGTTTAAGTAAGTATTACCACATATCTTCCTATCGTTCAAAGCTTAAATGGCTACCTATACGTCAAAGGCTCTATGCTCTAGAATTTTACTTGTACTTTATTCAATTTTAAACGATCCAAGGTCGCCTTCTCATCTTAAGGATAACTTTCATTTTCTTCATTCGATCGACGGTCGAACATCACGAAAATCAACCCGTCTGAGGATAAGGTTTCCACAGCATAGGTCTAATTTTTTACATCTTTGGAACACCCTCCCCAATGATATTAAGAATGCAACAAATAAAAATTCCTTTAAATTACTTCTAAGACAAACATTACCTGAGGACAATTACTAACTGACGTTATTTTTTTATTTTTTACTCCAAGTATTTATTTATTTATATATTCATACGGATGGTTATTTATAAAGTTTATACATGTACATATTACATATATGTATGTATCTATTATTGTATGTATGTAAGTATATGTTATATGTATGTATATTTAAATATATGTTGTGTATGTTTGTACTATGTATATATTATATTTTAATATATGTACACTTTTATTTTTGCACCTGCCAACAATTGTCTTTGGCACCCAGGGCTGACTGCCAGAGAATGCCACATGGCATTAAGTCCGCCCTATGTACCCTTCACTTTAAGGTGTTACATTTAAGTTCTTAAATAAATAAATAAGTAACTGATATAGCCCAATGGATCGTAGACGTATTACTTGTAATGTTATTATTGTAATTGGCACACTAAATGCACACAGGTCCTTAACAGAGATTCTAATTCCTAATGCGCAACTCAGATTGACAGTTATGAGAAAATAATCTATATTTATGGACGATAACGCTCAAACGTCGCGTAATATCGTAACAACAACGAACACATCATAAGACTCAAGAGAGTGATAGCCGCCGAGTGAGAGCTCATTCCTCGGGTTTTATCAGAGCAAAAGAAGAGACCACTTTTCAATAAAGAAACATCTTAAAATTTCGTTATTTTGGTTATTTTGTCTTAATCGATAGATGGATTTTTAGATAACGTACATTTATCTTTGTTTAGATCAATAATGTTGTGATTATATTGGGAAATGGAAAACATTCCAAAGTATATAAATATTTAAATAAATAAATGATAATAAAATATTATAATTCGACCATCGAGGATTTTATTAGTAATTAAGGTATCTTAAACCTATTTTTAGTTAAACTAAAGCCTCATTAACCTAAGATAGGAACGATTAGACAGCATATAAACCATACAGTGATCAAGTACCGTAAGATGGGGTGAATAGAAATCGCGGGGTGAATAGACACAAGTCTGGTTATTTGATAAAGTTGTCTCTAGGTTTGTCTACAGCTCGGGAACGTCTGTTTATTACTACTGTTTGTTATTTGCCAACATTTTTCCTTTATTTTGGTAACCTTTAAATTATGATTTCTTATATTTACGCGAACACTACACATTGAATTAAACTACTTTTACGGATTATATCGCGTTTAATTAACTTATTTTATTAATTCTCGACGTTTCGGTGCTTTTGCACCCATGGTCACGGGGACTGAGGTGATTGACGTCCCAATGTCAAAGTTAATCCGAGTACCTTCAGCTTTTTAATTATTAATTTTGGTCCGATCTACGCAGAATGAACTAACTGTGTCTTGAAGTCTTGCAGTAGTATGCTTGGGTTTAGTTTTAATTTTATTAATTACAGGATCCCAAGCAGGTGGTAGTACTCCAGCCTCTCTATTGAAATTAGGATGTTTTTAATTTCAATAGCCTCACGTATCATCCTTGGCAGGAATCGATGTTCTTCGCGAGAATCTGTGGTTTATCAAATCTAATGTAATGGTGGGGCTGTCTAGGATATGATCACAAACCGCAGACTTCCCGGAACGTTGGTGCTTCACGTCAGCTATGTGTTCTTTTACGCGGGTTTTAATAGATCGTTTTGTTTGCCCTATATATGAGAGACCACATTCACAATCAAGCTTGTACACCCTGCATCTTGTAGAGGAATATTGCACTGACGGATGGTAAGAACTGACTAATCTTCTTCGGCGGCTTGAAGAATGTTCTTATAGAAGCTCGCTTCAAGATGTAGCCAATCTTGTCTGTGACACCTCTGACATATGGTAGTACAGCAGGCATACGCTCGACTGTGGCCGGCTTCACTCGGTCACTGTGACGGTGCGCGGACCCAAGCTTGTTGTCGCAGAACCTGCTTGACGTGCTGAAGCTCGGCCAGGTGTTTGCTGTCACAGATCCCTCGTGCTCTCTGTAACAAAGATTTGCCCACGGTAGCCAACTGTGAAGGATGATGGTGGGATTCACCATTTAAATATCTGTTTGTATGGGTCTTTTTTCTATACACGGTGTGACCTATGGTGTTGTTAGGATTTCGAATGACTAATACATCTAGGAAAGCTAAAGAATTATTTGCCTCTAACTCCATAGTAAATTGAATTTTAGAGTTTATGGAATTAAGATGTTCTAAAAATGCAGTTACTTTGTCTGATGGTAAAATTGTGAAAGTATCGTCTACGTACCGCTTGTAGAACCTTGGAGTTACTGGTGCAGTAAGCACTCAGTTACTGGTGCAGTAAGCACACAGTTTCTCCTCAAAGTCGTCCATGAAAATATCTCTGTCTTTTTTCTATACACGGTGTGACCTATGGTGTTGTTAGGATTGAATGACTAATACATCTAGGAAAGCTAAAGAATTATTTGCCTCTAACTCCATAGTAAATTAAATTTTAGAGTTTATGGAATTAAGATGTTCTAAAATGCATAAAAGAACACATAGCTGACGTGAAGCACCAACGTTCCGGGAAGTCTGCAGTTTGTGATCATATCCTAGACGGCCCCCACCTTACATTAGATTTGATAAACCACAGATTCTCGCGAAAGAACATCGATTCCTGCCAAGGATGATATGTGAGGCTATTGAAATTAAAAACATCCTAATTTCAATAGAGAGGGAGGCTGGTACTACCACCTGCTTGGGATCCTGTAATTAATAAAATTAAAACTAAACCCAAGCATACCACTGCAAGACTTCAAGACACAGTTAGTTCATTCTGCGTAGATCGGACCAAAATTAATAATTAAAAAGCTGAAGGTACCGGATTAACTTTGACATTGGGACGTCAATCACCTCAGTCCCCTGTGACCATGGGTGCTGTAAAGCACCCGAAACGTCGGGAATTAATAAAATAAGTTAATTAAACGCGATATAATCCGTAAAAGTAGTTTAATCAATGTGTAGTGTTCGCGTATATATAAGAAATCATTATAAACCAGTACGGACTGGAAATAGCAAATAAAATACGCCGACTAGAAGATCTCAAGACCAAGCATGCAAGATACGTAACTTCATTAAATTTCTTGAAGAGATGCAGAAACCATAATCTCATTCCTACGTGTGTCAAGATATCTACTAAAAAAGACATCGAGGAAGCGCTAAGATCTTAAATCAGGCAAGCAAAAAGTTGTTAATAACGGTGATTCAGCAAAAACGTACCGATCTATGTTTCATAAACAAAACCATAGACAAATCGTCCAGTGATCTAAAGACAATTTTATCGACATTTGATTATAAGAATTGCATGGAAACTTTAGATAAACGGAATCAACTAAATACAATGAATGCAAAAATAAACATAGATAAATACCAAAACTAACAACTAAATCAAATGTCCAACACCAACGTCAACGTAAGAACGGAACACAACCATTGACAACAGACGCGAGTAATAAACAATGCGCGGTCTATAACCTGTCAAAACAATCTGGACGACGCGACAATAAAAGTTTTGGCCAAAGGTATGAATTTCGCTTGAATAGATACGACTGAGGGTGAATAAAACGCCTTTGGGGTTAATAGAAACGAAGAAAGGTGAAACGTAAAAGAAATTAATAGAAACATGATTATTAGGGTTGTCAAAACTATTTGCACCATTTATTTAATGCATTAATCAATTTAAGTAGCTAATTGAAACTAAAATTTAAAAAAAATCGTTTAAACCATATTAAAAGTACATATTTAAAAGTCTTCTATTATAAATGTAAAATTTTATATTTGTTATACATTAAAATTCCAAATAATTGAGGTTTTACCATTACACCAGATAGAAGTTCCTGCAGTAGATATACTTAGTGTGCTCATATGAATTAGTTCTATCTAGTAGGTAAATATATCATTCATTATATTTGTATTTTATTGTTTAACAGAGACGCTCGGTATATGAGTTGAAAAAGTATCTAAGCGGTGCGGAATAGGTGAGTTATCAGCTTCAAGTCCCGCAATTATGTCAATTGACTTTTATGTTTAGTGCTTACATAATTTTATAAATAAGTAATAGTGATTAATGATCTCGCCTTTTTATCTACAACTTAAAATAACCAAAGGTTATTAATCAAAACACGTAGTATTATACTTAGTGTTATATAGTCCAACAAACTTTGAAACATGTTTTTATTTTCATTTTTATTTATATTATTTAAAAAAAAAATATGTTCAAAACTATGTAAGCACTGGCTTCTTTATCTAATGGCTTTATGTCGGAAATGCTTACGCTGCAAAGCAGTTAAATTACATTACTCTCATATTTTTAAATTAATGGAATTGTATAAATATCGGATTTATTGACTTATTATTTTTTAGATGACAATTTTTATGTAGTTATGTTTTTTTTCATTTGACTCATGACAACTCTGGAATTTTTTCTCTATTCTAACTACAACGAATTTGCATGTTTGTACTCGTTTGAAGCATTATTATTCGATAAACTACAACAAGACTCACAACATTAAAGTGTTTTATTATCAGCTTATATACAAAATATGTAAGAAAAACAGTGCAGAAGTTGAAAGTTGTGTCTATTCACCCCATTTTACAGTACCGACAATCGAACCTGTCAGAATGCACCGGGATCTGTTTGAGCTGGCCCGGACTTTGCGTACTACTTTAAGAGACTATTACCAAGGGTCACCTTACTGTTAAGCTATTAACTGATTATAGATCGTGTTACATTGAAAAAGAAAAAACGTCGAATTAAACCTACCATTTTTGTAAACTGTTAAAATAATAGATTTGAATTTTAAGATCAGGAATCGAAGTAAATCTTTCCAAAGCTTTAAAAAATATTCTGAGACTGTTTTCCTAATGCCTATGCTCAATTTATTTCCACATTTTCATTCACTTTCAATATTACCTGATTCTATTTTTCACCGATATAAAGTTTAACCATAGATAATGATAACACATAAATAAAAATAACATAATTTACAATCATTGCTTTTTTAAATTTTAATAAATCCAAAATTTTAATAACTTTTATTAGGTACTTATAAAAGTTTATCTAATTTATATAAATATGATTAAAAGCACAAAGAAACCCAGACCTCATGATCAGCAGTCGCTTACGACTATTATAAAATGAGGCAGTCGTCACCAACGTAATAAGTATTTAGAAAAGAGTTTAGTAGTAAAGCTTACAGTATGAATGTAGCTTAATACTCAGAATGTTCTTATCACTGGCAGAGGATTTTAGTTTCTTTGATACGATAACTTTAAAATTTTAAATGTTTGTTTAATTTTGACTAGTTCACTCAAGATTATGAGCGTGGGCAGGCGATTAAGAATTCCTACTAATCTGAGACAAAATTTGTTACTACCTTAATGGGGAAAGTTTCAAATTGTTAAAGTTTAATGGGATCTTGGCGTATTGTAACAGTTTACACAGCAAACTTGGTTTTGTCGCAATTACTAAGAGTTATCGTAGTTCGTCACCAAAGCTGTTTGGCTTTTAAATTTGGAGCACTTGAATCAGTGAAAAATGAGTCTAAAGTGGTCATGAACTTTGTAGGGATCGTGATGGGCTTCTGTTTTAACGTGTAATATTTGGTTTTTGTATGTGAAGGATATTAGTATCGATCACACGCCGGTGTCCTTTAACTGAAATCCTTGTATTCTTGAAATCCAACCCTCAGCTCATTTACAAAGATAATGTACTCATTCAGTCGATCTGTTAGTAATTATATGTTCGCCTTAGAGTAAAAATATACATAGTATTCACTCTGTGACATTGGCAGTATGAACAATAACATTGTATGTTTTATTTTATTCAATTTAATGTATTTATATGCATAACGCATATTATATACAAATTTCTGCTTTCTGAACTTGTCTCTATATAAAGTGTACAAATAGTGCTGGATTATTAACGAAATGTACGTTTGATACCTTTTCTTTTGTGGTGCTTATTATAAACGTTCACTTTTCTCTCGATATATAAACTACTGAGTGAAGGTAGCACGTACAGGTCTTGCTGATTAATAGGAATACGTATTTCGTCATTCTTGTTAAAACTAGTGACATATGGTTTGTATGAATGATACCGAAACTTTCAATGCTGTTATCGTATGATCTTTGTTGCGATATGTTTAATATTCATTTTATCAAGTCAACTACTTAAGAAATTCTTTTGTTAGTTTTGGTGTTTCTTTTTAGCTGAAGAGTGTGCCTTTATGAGATTTTCTTTTAAACTGACTTGGATACACGACGTAGGTGGGCTTTTATTGAAATTTATCATTTTTCGGAAATTTAAATACAGTTGTACTTCACCCGTAAATGTATCTCTTTATTCTCAGCGTCCATCAGCTTTTTATTGATAGCACTTATAGAACTTTGGTTAACAGGAAAATAAATTAAATTTTTAGGTATTTCAATTATTCGATAACCAGGTGGTACATTAGGTACAAATTCATAAATTATATGGCTTGATTTCCGTTGACAAATGAACCACTAACTACATCGCATTCAATCCGCACGATGGTTGTCGATAGAATGCCAGGATACTTTAATTCAGTACTTATATATGCCTTTATTGTTTCCATACCAAAGCCTAAAATTTTACCCAGTAATTCGCTTCTATTAAAGTGAACATCTACAGAGCAAAAATATTTGTTTTCAATATATTTTGTTTATGTTAGTTTTAATACAGTGTTCTTAATGTTATTTTTAGATAATCACAAATATCTTGAAGCTCTTAAGACCCATCAGGAATTTCTGATCATTTTTTTCACTATAATAAAATTTATTGTTTTTCATCTATATTGGGAATAGAATTGAAAGTTGAAAATGCAAAACACCACATCGTAGTCTCCTCGTAGTTCCAATGTCGGTGAATAGTTTGTTGATAAAGAGGCTCCTGTCCCAGTTATAGACACAGTAAAAGACATTTTATACTGATACGTTGATTTATTTCATACACTATATAAATGCTTTTTCCAGTAATTCTTAAAAATTTGACAAAGTTGACTACAGTTTGTAGCGCCAAACGCTTGATGTCGTATAATTATAGTTGATAGGTGTTATGCATATATTTAATAAATTCTAACGGTGGCTTTAAATTACCAAAACTATCATAATTTCTACGTATTTATTGTGCTTTACAAAGGCTACCCAATGCGTTCCAAGATTTCTATAGCTATCCAAATTCAATATTCCACATTCTATCTTTCTGGATTTCAAAGTTAATTTATTTCTCACGAAAACGCCGCAAAAGTATGGAGTGTCACTTGCGTGTTCTAATATGTCTAGATTAGTGAGCGCACGTCAGGGTAGCCGTCTTATTATTTTTTTTTGGGGTTAAGATATAAACCTGCTCCTTGTTTATGAGGTTTAATATATAATCCTTTTCCTAGAGCAACCGCTTCCATCAGACTTTCAGATTCCTGAAGACTCTTTTGTGCTGTTTTTGAATCATTAACAGCCTTTGCTATACCCGCTGCTCCACCAGCTAATGATCCTAAATCTGACAATCCTGCAAATATGGGTAAGCGGTAAAGTCCTCCACACTTTGGAAGAGGAATACAACGAAGTAAACTTATTGCTTTTTATTACTAAATATTTTCTTGTGCTGCATAGGCATATTTTATAGCAAAGTGGCTGTCTTTGGATTTTAGTTTTTTAACTGAGACTGTATTTTTATCCCTTCTTAAATGCTTTTATGCCACTCCCCCCGGATTTTTGCTTTCATTGCATTTTGACTATCCATGAGGCAATTTTTCTCCTTTCCCAGCATCTTTCAATTTCAACCTCCTCTTAGCCATATTCAAAAGTTCTAAATCCGCTTTTTGTCGAGCGTCGAATCTTTGTTAATGTAAGCAATATCATGGAGCATGCAAGCTTCATCCAATTTGTTTACCTTTCGATCCCTTTGAGTAACCGTAACCGTTTTTGAAGTTTCGTTCCGGAGCCACAAAATTGATAGCCGGGTAAATGTAACTCAAACGGTAAATTATCTATCACGTTATTAATTATACCACCGCCTTCCTTCATCGATAAGTATAAATGAGATAATTAAGTAATATTGTGTTATTTATATACCCACACTACTAATTCACTTTTGTCCACCAAACTATTTTCTTCATCACCAAGGCTAACCATTTTACTAAAACCTTATTTCCTTTTCTTTAATAACTTTTTCAATAAGATAAAGGTCTGAAATTTCTGTTTTTGTAATTCGTTACCATAAAAGAGCCTAGAATATTTTGATTGTGAAAGAAAGAAAGAAAGAAAGACATTTATTCACTGGAACTGTACACATCACAAAAATAAAAATAAACAGATAAAAGTATGGTATTACAAGAGATGGGGTGTATATCGAGCCAGTGAAAAGGTTATGACTCAGCGTAATGCTGCAGGGTAACCTGCAGCGCTGATGATTCTTCTATAACCACAGATACACGCACGATCCGCCTGGATGTGTTTATGAAATACATATCAATAATTATTTTATAAATCGAAATATTTCGTTGCTCAAATATACCTCTATATACATTTGGGATATATACACATACATACAAACATATTATACATAAATATATTCATATCATATCTTATATAAAAATAAAAGCTTAAAAATTATATAAAATAAACGTAACGATAAGCTTAGTAAATACACCCTAAAAACAAACATATAATGCTCAACGATGCTGGAAGAAACATCTGCTGTAGGCTCAAGGTTGAGCTTTTTGTGAGTGTAATAAATGATTTTTATAGTGGGATTTAAAATTGTACTTTGAATTACACTCACGAATAGTTGAGGAATGTTGTTCCAGCACCTGTAGCTATATATTTAAACTACCTCTGAAAGCTGCAGAACAGTAAGTGGGATTGCGCGGGTTCGTACAAGACCTAATGATGTTTTGTCGATTTCTCCATATAAGTTTATCATATAAATATAGGGGTGACTTAGTTTTGACAACATCAAATAGTAGATTAGCGAGGTATAGTTTCTGTCGCGCTTTCATTTTTAAAATACCTGCTTCATTGAAAAAGGTGTTACATGCGACGTTTTGGTATTGAGAAGCAGTATCGTGCACATGCATTTTGTATACGTTGAATTAGACGTTGTGACTTTTCCAAAATACAGGGTCCATACACTGTAATGCAGTGGTTTAATTTTGAAAGAACGAGAGATTCACACAGTCTAATTCTTAAGTCCAACTGAATGTATCCGCGGATTCTGTATAACACCTTTAACCTATAAAAGCAGTTGCGGACAAGCTCGAGTACGTGTTTTTCAAAACGCAGTCTGCCATCCATAACTAAATCGAGGTTACGAGCTTCACTTACACGCTCCAGAGGGACGTTTAACAACATGATTTTAGGGTTTTGATTCTCTAAAAATTTAATTTGGTTTTTTGATCCTAAAAGCATATACTTAGTTTTTAGTGGGTTTAAAATTAGGGAATTTTTCTGTGACCATATTGCAATTCGATTCAGGTCCTCATAGTTGTTACTAATTGTAGAATGAAATTCAAGCGAATTGCAGGAAAGATACACCTGTAGATCATCAGCATATAGGTGGTATTTGCAAAAATGCATGCAATTAGTTATATCAGCAGTGTAAATTATAAATAACAACGGTCCTAAGATAGAACCCTGTGGAACACCTCTATTAATGGTCGTTGTTCAGAACAAGGAAGACCCATTTGGTTGATTTAATACTTGGTGTGAACGGCCGCATAAGTAACTTTGAAACCATTTTATGGAAGATGTTACAAAACCATAAAACGATAGCTTAGACAGCAAAAATGTTAATAGAACGCTCTTGAAAAGTCAACCAGAGTCTTGAGATGTAAGAATATTGTCAACCACATCAAGTAAAGCAGTAGACGTGCTTACCTTTTCTAAAACCCGAAAAGTCAGGTAAAATATTGTTAACATCACAAAACTTGATGACTTGATTATATATAACTTTTCTAAAATTTTAGAAAGAAAGGGCAGTATACTTATTGGCCTTAAGTCTCTGAGATCCTTAAGATCATTATTTTTAGGTAAAGGACGTACGAGAGCTATTTTCCACGAAGAAGGAAAAGTAGATGTTTCAATTGACTTATTTATGATTGCTGTAATCACTTTTAACGTATCCGGAAGTGTTAAGATGATCATATCCCTACTCAACTTATCAATACCGTGAGCATTTGATTTTATTGATAATATAATCTTTGCAACATATTCTTCACTTACATTATAAAGTTTAAATTCATTACACCCATATCGATGAAACTCATATTGAGTTAAATCGGAAATGGTTAAACTATTATTCCCGTAAACATTAAGAAAATGGTTATTGATTATATTTGGGTCGTCGAAAAACACAGGAAGCGCTGTTGGGAAGGACGGACCGTTTCAAGTTCTTCCACAATAATTTCGGATGGTTTAAGTTATTATTAATTTGATTGTTAAAATATGCTTTTTTCTCCCAGTATATACTAATGTTTGACAAATGTTTCAAAGATTTGTATTGAATTTTATCGCTATCCAAATTAGTATTCTTAAACTTTGCATGGCTTTTATTCCGAAGTTTCATGATGTACCGAACATTGCTAGTTAACCACGGTAAATTTCGATCACGTACTGCTATGGACTTTTCATGCGCATAGATGTTAAATATATTTAGTAACAAATAAGTTAAGGTTGATACCATTTCATTAACGCAATCCATTTTAATTACACTTTCCCAATCTACTGAGGCAATCATATTATCAAAGTGAATTAAATTGATTTCTTTTATAGGTCTATAATTAATAAATTTTAAATGAGGTTTGGGTTTAATTATTTGAAGGGTTGCCAGAATCATTGCATGTGCTCCAAGATCATTCACATGGTCAACTTGTATGCCCTTGACTTCAGCATCAGTACAGACGAGGTCTATTAACGTCTCGCTGTGAGATGTAAAATGTGTGGGTTCTTTAACATAGTTTATAAGACTAGTATAATGCAGAAATTGTTGAAGTCTCAAGGTCATATTATCGTTTTCATTAAGAACATTTATATTAAAATCACCCAATAACACCACTTTGTCATAACACGAAAATGTTGCTAATGAATCAGTGAGAGCGTCGAAGAAAGTATCAACATTTACCCATTGGGGTCTGTAGGCTGTGCCTATTAAAATTTTAGTCGAGTTGATGGCAAGTGAAAGCCATTTGTTCAACGTCACCAATCGAAGAAGGGTGCGAATAAGTATGACTGGAATACCACTCCTAATATAAAACCCGACACCGCCGCCACGACTTCGCATGGAAGATGGACGGGGAATATGTTTTAGGGTATATCCAGGTATAGACGGTGCACGGCCGGACTCTCCGGTCCTAAGCCATGTTTCATTTACTGCCATTAAATCCGGTGACAATCGCTCCAATGCAACATGGAACTCATCATGGTTATTGCCAAGAGATCCGGCATTAAAAAGACCAATTTTCAGATATTTTGAATTGAATTAAAACTCTTAAGAAACCACAACAGTAAATTACAGTGGACCTCCAGCCCGATTATTATAAACGAATACACTCGACCGACTAAAAATAATAGTAAAACCTTATATGATACAATTAGAATATATAAAGACACTCAAAAGCACCGAATGTGTAAATATTATTCGCAGATAAACACTTAACTCAGAACTAAACCTATTAAAATAACACGTAATAAAAATGTTGGGAATTAAAAGACTACGGTACACTATACACACATAATATGCAGTTCCATTTACACACGAGCACATATTTATCATATAAATATTACCGACGTACAGCAATACATATTCAGATATATATACATATTTATATGTGTCGTGTAAGTGAAATGCTAATAGCATTTTAAAATTATATTTCAAAATAAATATTATGTTGGTAAAATATTTGTGATGCATTAATAACGTATATTAAATCAAAGTAATAATATATAGTGAAGAATATTTTAATTGGTATAGATATATAATAGATCGCAGTGGTAAGAGAAGTCGCAATACCTCATGCCCATTCTACTTTAGAAGTTCATCAGCTTATATACTGGTTCTGGTGTTTCGTTTTACAAGACATAACAGCTCTGCTTTTGTGTGATATTGTTCAAATGGAATATCATTCAAAGTAAGCCATTCTCTTATCTCATTTTTTGGACTATGTGATGTAGGAGCTTTATTTACAATTATTAAATGGTAACTGGCATTATCCATAACTGATACACTCGGCTCATTTAAATTAGGTATGAGCTTTTCTCTTAGCCATTTATTAAAGTTAACAGCATTCATGTCGTGGTGGTAGTCTGCATTTTAGATTTAGTAAATACTAATAATGAGTTAGGCACAGGACCTCTCCGATCCAGCATGTACAATTATATACCTTTCTATTGAAACATTTTCAATCGCACCACTTGTAGATGGACCTTAAGACTTCTTTGGGCCTGTAGTTTTATGAATATAGGTGTTGGCGACGTGCCTATAAAATTGTTTACTCAAATTCATGTGATAAGCAACAATAAAATTTTAGACTGAAAGACTGCTAGTTAATTATGACAGGCATTTAATTCATGTTAGAAGCAAATATATTCAATAAAACGTCGAACGAAAAGTCCGGAGTTCGATTCCCCGGTTGTGCGAATTTGTTTTTTGTTTTTATTTTGTATTAATTTAGAGTCATGTATTACATGGCAATCAGCTGTGCAATAGGAATAGAAGTATTATGTTAAATTAAATGTTTATTTTTAAAGGGAAATACGAGTATATATACAGTAAAGCAAAGTAAGCGACTTGGCCAATGAGAAAAACACAAACCACATTAACATTAACAGTTGCAGTAGTAATGAAGTTACATTTTTATAAATGAGTTCAATTAGCACATTAATAATTGCACTAAAATTAAACAAAATTACTAACAAACCTATACAAATAATACAGGTTTCAACCTGCCAAAGGAATAAAAGAAAAATTATATAACTAAAAAATAGAGGTATTGAGGTTACATTTTTATAAATACATTTATTTAGCACATCTATATTTACACTAAAATTAAAGAAATTTGTTAACAGACCTATACAAATAATACAGGTAGAATACCAAAGGAATAAAAGAAAAATTATATAACTATAAAATAGAGGTAATGAGGTTACATTTTTATAAATAAGTTCTATTAGCACATTTATAATTACACTAAAATTAAACAAAATTATTAACAGGCCTATACAAATAAAACAGGTAAAATAACAAAGGAAAAAAAATTATATAACTAAAAAGTAGAAGTAATGAGGTTATGTTTTTATAAATTGTTCATTTAAAACATTGATAATTACACTAAAACTAAACAAATTTATTAACAAACCTACGCAGATAATACAGTGAGTGCAAAAGAAATAAAAGTAAAATTATATAACTTAAATATACAGGTAAAACTTTAAAATATTTATAAAAACATGTAAAACTTTTTAATTGGCTATTTCTGAGCTATTTTCTGATGAAACACCAAAATACGTTCAATATCAGCAATAGATCGCAATTGGTGTATTTTTGAACTATCACTCTGTCTAGCAAATATACGTCCCTCCTTCGTCCAAATGTATTTCCAATTAAGACCTCTCCCAATATCACGTGCTTTTCCAAATAATTGACGATTAGTACTAGTAAGCCTCTCATTGAAATGAAAAGGTCTAGGTTCATGTGATGGGAGGCCAAGATCGGCTGTTGTAGCCCCACGGCGAACACGAGCATTTCGTAACAATTCTTCTCGAATAACTCGACGAGAGAGGCGTACCACAATATGACGATAACGTGAGGGACGTCCCAGGGCTTGTGTTTTTAAATCAGAAAAGCGCTGACTATTTCTACCTACTGGCGCTAACTATGTCACTCTTCGAGCTGAGTGCCCAACTTGCTGCTACTGCAACAACGATGTGTGGAACCGATTCATTGCTATTTTCCGGGATACCAAAATCTCTAAGTCATTTAATAAAGCCTGTTGATCACGCTCATTAAGATTAACTTGTAACTGAGTTATAGTATTTCGCAAATCCTGATAAGTGGAAGGTAAATTTTGGTTTTTTAAAAGACACAACTCAGCCTGTAGTTTTTCATTTTCACTCTCTAAAAGAGATATTTTGTTACTAGTTGAGCAGATAAAAAATCTGTAGTTTCCGTAAATTCTTTTTTGAGTTTATCCACTGCTACATCAAACTCTTGCTTAATCTCCTTAGTAATTGCGCTACGCATATGATTTAATTTCGTATCAAGAAGGGAAGAAAGTTGTTCAAGGGAGATATTAATACATTTGTCTGACTGGCATTGTAACTTACTACTGGTGATGATCGTATTAGGTTGCTCACTAGATAGTGACTCATTTAAGTCCCCCTGACCCTGAATAATATCCTCATATGACATGTCAGTCTGGTTAAGCGTTGATTCGAATTGTTTTTAACAGTGTGTCGTCCTTAATACGTGCATGTTACATTCACACACGAAGGACAACACCATGTACGCTTAATATCATGATTTTTATTCATAAACTGAGCCGTAGTAATGTTTAGGCATTTATAATGATACGTGCCCTTACAGCGTATACAAACTAATAATTCTTCGCGACGAATCACTTGAGAACATGCTAAGCATTTCATGTTTTTGTATTATTCGTATAAATAGTTTATGCAGATACCAAGCAAACGAATTAATAAGCAGGTACTGGTAAATAAACCGACGAGCCAAATGTGACCTCTTGCTTAGCGACAGGCCTTTGATTAGATGCTGGAGCGAGCAAGATGGACTATGCGCAAATACAGGTCAACGATAAAGGATAGGTGACACACCTCTCAGCTGACATTCACGGTACATACAAATGCACGTAATTAATGCACTTTTAATACACTTTGCACAAGGTATAATATTAATTATATCACTGTATTCTTAAAACACAAACATTAAATAGCAAAATATATTGATATCAAAACGTTTGAAATAACTTTTCAAACTTATTAGAAATAAAATAAAGTAACAGCTGACTGATAACCGTGTTTACACTTCAACGGATCGCGCGCGTATCTCAACGGGATGTGTTTGTCTTCTATTTGATAACTTTGAGGATTGGTTTGGTTGACTTTAACGATACGAAATATTTCTGTAGACCAATTAGGGGTATAACCTTTATAAAAATCTCCTTTGTATTTGCTTATACGAACATAGTCGCCAACTCAAAACGTTGGTCCTTGGCGTATCTAAGGCTTTTGAGATTTCTTGATGTTTGACATAACTAAAATTGCATTTGAATCATTAACGTTGATAGGCTTGAATTTTTTAATGCGATGCAAAGAATTATTATACTGCAAAATCTAAATTATTTTTGAATTATTGATATCATCCGCATAGACTGAATATTTTGTAAAGGCAAGATTTTAAAGTTATTATTACTCGTTCTACAATGGAGGCTTTTTTAACGGAGTACGTGGAATAATGATTTATATTATAATTTTCATTAAATTCGTAAAAGAATCATTATAAAACTCTGTACCAATATCTGTTTGTAAATTTTTAGGTTTTCGTCTCGATTCAGATAATAAACTTTGCATCGCATTTTTGACAAAATTTTTATGTTTCGATTTCAATGCTCTAACCCACACGTATTTCGATAGAGTATCGATTACTACTAAAACATATTTATATCCTTTATTAAACGTTAATATTTTTGAAAATGAATCAGGTCAGCTTGCCATAAATCATCTATTCCTTTAATAATTGTATGTTGACGAGAAAAATTTCTTCTTGCTGCTTTGTGAAGCTCCTTGACAATATCTTTTTACTCATTTTGTGTAGGTTTTGCTGCAATCGTGAGGTCGATTTCCTTTTTCGTGTAATACAATGTACTGAAATTGATAGTAGTCAATTTTTCTAAATTGTTAAGGTACTTTTTGATATTATTCTGAATTGTTTTCATAAATTTGGCTATATCCATTGCCCTCTTGTCGGCTTCTGTAATGAAATGGTACTGCGTAATCCTCCTGTAGGTAGCTTAATATATTCAATGTTTTTATGATGCCAGCTTCACGCATTTCTTCGATTATTGCATAAATTTCATTATAAACCCCTGCTACCAGCTGCCCATGATCCGCGAAGTAATTTTAATCGTTCTACTAACTCGTTTGATCGTTCCAGTAAACCAAGTCAGTATTTTAACTTTTAAAATATCAACTCCTTCTCCCTTTGGAAGAGATTCTACTACTTTTTTATTCTTCGAGGACTTAAACAATGGTTTAATCACTGCATATTTTTAAACTTTGTTACTGTTAATCGGTTTGAATGGATCACAACTACGTTTGTGTGCATTAGTATCCAAAAGTCACAATTTATAATTTTTAAGTCTTCCTCTGTTATAATATTTAAATTTGGTAGGTTTTAAACAATAACTTTTAAGCCTAACTATTATTTCCAAATTTTAAGATGCGACCATCGTCATAGACGCGAGTTGTGACAAGCATTAGTTTTCCACGCTCATGTCTGACACCATAAGGTACATCTTTTAGTACTTCAGATGACGTAGACCATGATAAAGAATCATTTGCAATGCTTGGTGTTGATTGAAGTGATTTAAACGAAATTTCATTCGCGTCATTATCATCCACAGGAAGCGAGTGAGTGAGGGTTGGATGTTGTATAAACATCGTTATCTGAGTTTTCATTATTAACAGAATCCTCAAACACATCACTTGAAGAAATCGATGACTCACTTTCGCTGTACTTAGTTTTTTTTTATATGAGTTTGTTCTGTATCTTCATTTAAATGATCTTTTCTTCAGTTTTTCTGTGTTAATGGATCAACGATAGGTTTAAATATTGTTCCAAAGCCAGATTGTTTATATTTTTCATCTTTGATCATTTCTACCTTTCTTTTTACAGCTGTAGCAGATTTTACAATTTGTTTCCTGAGGTCTTGTTCCATTGTAAAGGATTGTACTCTCTTTGAATACTCAAATGAAACTGATTCCTTTGTGACATAGCAGCTATTGAAACGTTTAGTCTACTAGTATGAATATATCAAACTTCATTCTGTAACAGCCTTTATTTCGTCCACAGTCTTTATTTATAACAACATAATTTAAAGGTTTACTCCACACAGTTCTGCACATTTCACGGTACTGAGACCATGTCATGTCAGACCCTACATGTTCATCATAAATGTGTCTCAGATTTATGTCGTCTTCTTTAAACAATATGATCAGGTTAGCGTTATCTCTTACTAGTTGCTTAGGTATCTTAGTATAGGTTTGATTAATAAAAAAATTGGTTGCCTGTAAAGTCGGTATACGGGCGAAAGTTTTACGTGACAACGACTTTGAGTGGTAAAATAATTTTATATGTCTGTCTCTCGCTCTTAGGCGGGCTAACCATGCCTGAGTGGAAGGGACGCGTGCCTCACTCGCTCTCATTGTGAGCGCATAACGAACGGAGCGTAACGCAGTTTCTTGAAGTGTCACCCGCAAACCAATTTATAAGACGTTGTCACGTCAAAACAGTCAATGTTCTTATGACGATCCATGGCAAAAAATCGCGCATGTTCTAATTCACAAGCTACATCATCAAATATTATAATTGAATGAGATGAAGCTTTGTGGACTGAGAATTTCACTATTATGATTATACTTGTAATAAGATGTGCCTGCTACCTCTGCAGTACTTTTCTAAAAATAAGTATTTATGTTGATATAAAGACTTTGAATATACATAAAGGTTGCGGAAACGTGGTCCATTCTGGTGTAACAATAAACTGATAACTGTTAGTTTTTCCGCAATCGATGGACTGCAGGCAATATCTGTATAGTGTTTGGCAATAAGTTTCATGACGTTTAACCTCATATTTTTTGATGGGACAGATAAATTAATTTAAGTGATTCTTTTGTTTTGAAATTTCAACAGGTTTGTTAACTTGACCGTATTGGTTGATACGTTTCAATGAACTAACGTTATTTCAATCGCGTTAATAATTTAAACTTGAAAGAGCTACTGAAGATTAGCTTAACCACCAACGTTAGTTCAAATGTATTCATTCACTCGCTCGTTCGAGCTATGTGCTGCTGAAGTCTTCCCCAAATTCTCCAGTAGAGGTCCAAATTTTAATCTAACCAAATTAGTGCCTACATGCTCGCAAGTTTCTATATTATATCAATTTATTTAACCAATGGTGTTCATCGCTGGTCTAGTGCTTTGTACCACGAGCGGACTACAAAGCCTGATGGTTGCGGTTCGATTTCCACACAGTACAAAATTATTGCGCATGAACACGTTTGTTTGTATTGTTGGAGCCCTTTTTGTGTAACTAGCGAACGCTGGTTTCGCCTGCGTTCACTATTTTTCTATCCCACGGCAAACGTACTTTTTCGGGATAAAAATTTCATCCATATCCGTTCAGCTGTTCTAGCGTGATTGAGTAACAAACATCCAAATTTCCAAACTTTTACATTTATAATATATTTCCAGGATAAAATTAGCATATGTATTTTCAGACTATATTCTATCTCTATACCAAGTTTCATCCATATCCGACACATAAAAGTCTAGGACTTTCACATTCATAATATAATTCCAGGATAGTAGCGTGTATTTTTCAGACTATATTCTATCTTATGCAAAATTTCATCCATATCGGTTTAGCCATTCTATTATGATTGAGTAACAAACATCCGAAAACATCTAAACATCCAGACTTTTCGTTTATGATATTAATTAATAAGATAAGTATGTATTCGAATAGTATAAAATTCAGCTTAAAATTAAAATTAAAAATAGCTATTTATAAAAAGCTTTTCTTTACAAAGTATTAATTTTGAATAAAGATATATTTGTAATGGATCCTATAGTTACTACTTCGACCGCTATATATGTTGAACCATTCCGTATTTGCATGAGTACACATTGCCATATATAAAATTTGTCTCAACTTGCGGCGGCATCATCTGTGTTGCTGGCTCTAGTTGCAGCGCCGTCGTTGCAACTAGAGACGAGTGCATGATTATCGCAATAACAATTAAGCAAAGCGATGTTCACATATGAGCATCTAAAGTTTGAATATTAATAGCAATAATATTCTTATGAGTTATATAAAAAATGAAATATTTTTTATTTTATAATATGGCAAATTAATAACAGGTGGGGCATAGTCTTATAATTTAGGTATAAAATAGACTGTTGGAAGGTATTTCACTATTAGTTACAGTGTTTCCGCAGTCTACTAGACTTGGAAGTGTTCATCAAGGCGGCAAGTATGTACGTAACACTTAGGCTCCTCACCATTAAATACAATAGAATAATAATTAATTTGTTATATATGTTGTAAAGTTATATGTTTCGCTTTATAAGTTTTCATATGAGTGTTTTGTACAGATGTTTTTTTTATAGAAAGAAGTATTCTTCTTGTAATAACTTTGTGTTACATTTTAGGTCTTCCAATTCTTTCGAGTCAGAGGCTGAAGTAGTGACTTCAAAAGAAAAAGCGGCTCAGAAACCAACTCATGTATCAAAGACAAAACAGCAGCTCCTAAGTCCAAGAAACGAGTTGAACTATCCAGAAGCGACTCGGAATCTGAGGCTGATATATTCTTCGCTCATTCTAGCTTGACCAGCAAGAAACAAAACTTAAACGTTTTTCCTGATTCTGAGGTAAGCAAACCTTATTTAATTTTAATAATTTGAGTTACCATTCACATGATGAAAAGTTAGATTCTATTTGATCGGATGTCTACTTTGTACAGTTACATACAATTATTGGTTGTAGTAATTGGATAAGTAATATTCCTTGGGGCCTTGAAGCCGCTGGAGTCAATTATTGTTTGTATTATGAGTAAAGATTTATATCTTTTAACTTTGTATTCAATGTTTACTCACAAATAAATTATAATTATTATTATCAGTCACAGGTTTTTATAAAAACGTATTTAATTATATTCTTAGATGACTGGTGTGATTGATACAATAGTTAGTGAACCGGACTACTAAGTCAAGTCATGAGTATTGTATAAAAATTATATTTATGCAGGTAGGAGGAAATATAACTATTGTTCATAAACATATCGATATGCTTTTGTTGAAATATTATTTTTATTGTTTCCAGGATGAAGATTTTTAACCCATCCAAGCGGGGATTTTAAAAAGCTAATTATCACGTCAAACAGGTTCAGGATATACGCACCAGAGCGAGCCTGCGAAGCGAGGAGAATATTACGTCGAGGTCCGCATCTCTAACTTCCGCGAGCTGGAGGATATTCCATCAGCCGACCGCTGGCAGCATTCTGTGATCAACTTTAATCAGCTGTCGACGAGAAAACCCCCACGTGGAAGGCTGCTACCCAGTAGGTATCATGCATCAAAGAAGATTACCGCAACGTTCGTCCAGTTTTGTATCCAACTAAGCATTAGTTTTATCAGTTAATATCTACCAGATTTAATTCACTTTCTTTCAGAAATATGTATATCAAAACTCAAATACAAAGTCAAAACCATAATTAATATAAACCATAATAATAAACAAAAAAATGATGACCAAAAAATATTTGAGTTTTGAGGATTTATTATATTAAATATAGCTTATTTAATTACTGACCTGGTGTAGTAATATAATGAGTATTTAATCATTTATTTTTATAAATATTTAGTACCTGGCTTAATACTTTAATAACGTGTTCTTTGCTTTCAGATAAAATCGAAAATCCAAAAAAATATAAACTAAAATTCTAAATATAACAATTGAAAACTATATTTATTATAATAAACTGATGTATATTTTATAATAATAAAAAATAAAAATTGCAAGCGCTTATTTAATTACGGACTCTTTTACTGGAGTAATATAATGAGTATTGAATCATTTATTTTTAGAAATATTTAGTACCTGGCTTAATACTTTAATAACGTGTTGTTGCTTTCAGATAAAATCAAAATCGAAAAAGAAAATATAAATATAAACTAAAATTTTAAATCTAATAACTGAAAACTATATTTCATTATAATAAACTGATCTATATTCATAATAAAAATAATGTTTTTGCAAGCCCAGGCATACATGTCAAACATTATTCCTCTCGCCAAAAGTTCTATATTCACAAGTCTAACTGCTTACTACAAACCGAGTTTGACAATGTAAGTATACTCGTAATTGCATGTGTTTCAAGAACAGAATTGTCCCTCTAACAGCCGATTATTAAGGTTTTGATGAGATTAATGTGTGGTCGGAGCTAAGTTCTGCAAGACCCGCCGTAGAAGAACACAAAAACCTCCGATTACACTCTTAATCTCATGGCTGTTAGACGGGAAATGAAGCAGTCTTCAACAGTTTTGACAGCATACAGGCAACTGAACAGACAGATTTCAAATGCATGCGGCGGGACTCGCAACTTCAATACAGCTTGTATTGTAGAAGCGATCGAGCGGAACCAAGGCTCCAAAGTCTTTGCCAGAGATCTGTCTGCCAGAAAGAGCCAACTGTCAAAGCTGAAGACCGAGGGTGGGCATCGTTTCCGGACACCTGAGATTTTGAGTGAGATTGAGAGGTTCCATGGGCAGATGTACACGTCATCGTTGGAGCCACACGCAAGTGTGAGTATCGATCTAAGAGCGAATCTTATCCGACACTATTCCGATGATATACCGGACGTCAGTCTGAGCGAGATTAGAATGGCTCTCCAGCACCTTAAAAACGGTAAGGCCCCAGGCGAGGATGGAATTACAGCGGAGCTTCTGAAAGCGGGTGGAAAACCGGTACTTTAAGTCCTTCAGAAGCTCTTTAACCTGTTCTCCATGATGGGACTACTCCGGAGGCGTGGAGCAGAAGCGTGGTCTTGTTCTTCAAGAAAGACGACAACGCTCTTTGAAGAACTACAGACCGATTTTACGAATCGTTTCGCACGCAGACTCGACGACTTCCAGCCTCCCGAACAAGCCGGTTTCCGAAGAGGTTTCAGGTATCATAAACCACATACACACCCTTTGGCAAATTTTACAGAAGACAGAAGAGTACAATCTGCCACTTTGCCTTGCGCATGTGGACTATGAGCCTTTGATTCCGTGGGCGGTGCTACAGTCCTCCAGCGGTGCCAAGTTGACTGTCGGTATATCGAAATGTTGAAGTGTTTGTACGGTAGCTGCGATATATCCGAGTACAGAATCAGAGTACGAAACCTATCCAACTGCAGAGAGGTGTAAGACAGGGTGACGTTATATCCCGAAACTCTTCACCGCTGCATTACGTTTTCAAGCTACTGGACTGGAAAGGATAGGGTATTAATATCAATGGCGAAAACATCACTGACCTTCGATTTGTCGACGATATAGTCCTTATAGCAAATCGCTGGAGGACCAACACTATGCTCTATGACCTCAATAGTGTCTCCCAACGGATATGTTTAAGATGAACATGGACAAAACAAAGATCATGTTTAATGTCCATGTCACACCTATGCCGGTTGTTGGGAGCACTAAGCTCAGTTGTTGACGAGTATGTTTATCTGGGACAAATGTCCGACTAGGT
>JAGSMP010002027.1:0-33307 GCA_029286625.1 Parnassius orleans | reverse complement strand
GTGGACTATGAGCCTTTGATTCCGTGGGCGGTGCTACAGTCCTCCAGCGGTGCCAAGTTGACTGTCGGTATATCGAAATGTTGAAGTGTTTGTACGGTAGCTGCGATATATCCGAGTACAGAATCAGAGTACGAAACCTATCCAACTGCAGAGAGGTGTAAGACAGGGTGACGTTATATCCCGAAACTCTTCACCGCTGCATTACGTTTTCAAGCTACTGGACTGGAAAGGATAGGGTATTAATATCAATGGCGAAAACATCACTGACCTTCGATTTGTCGACGATATAGTCCTTATAGCAAATCGCTGGAGGACCAACACTATGCTCTATGACCTCAATAGTGTCTCCCAACGGATATGTTTAAGATGAACATGGACAAAACAAAGATCATGTTTAATGTCCATGTCACACCTATGCCGGTTGTTGGGAGCACTAAGCTCAGTTGTTGACGAGTATGTTTATCTGGGACAAATGTCCGACTAGGTAAGTCCAACTTCGATTTAGCTCAATAAAACATAGGTACGAATTTATGAAACGATATTTATTAATCAAACAAAAATCTAATTAATTTGCTGCCCCTTAACAAGGGTTAACTTATTATATAATTGTGGTTTTGATTGTTTGATCACAGTTTTACGTTCAAGATATTTCAATCTAATGCCAATGTATTGTTTAATGATATCCATTAGTTTTTTTTTTAATAAAAATTGTGAACTTTTACATGTAATTTGATAGGTATTTACATAAGTAACTGCCGAAGCTAGTTTTTAATCTCTTTAAAATAAGTGTAATATTACTTCAAATTTAAGCACTGGTGTTGCACCTCCAACAAGCTTATACAGTCCACCCTTGCTTTCAAAAATGTACTAAAATTGATGAAACAAATGAAATTCCTGATGTTTGGCTCCCAGTTTTAAATAGTACTTTTTTATAATATGTCGTCTGTCGTAAAATTTTAGTTAGACATTAGCTTGCTACTAGCTTGCTACATATTTATTTATCTGTTTGACTTTGACATTCGTAAATTTGCAGACTGGCAAACCCATAGACTTAGAATATACTCGGTACTCGCCTCGCCAGTATATTCTAAGTCTATGGACAAACCTAATGTACTTGGTACTGGTAAATAAATATTTAAAATATTTTCGAGTGAGTTTTTTTGCTTTACTATTGTTCTAGATTTATAATTGCGATTTGTAAATAAAATAGAATTTAAAAGCTAAGTTTTTATTTTTGTGTTCATAAAACGATGGATACATCTACATGGGATTTACAAATCACCGAAGAACTTTACGCATTTTGTCTCAAATTTGAAGGTAAATTTAAACTCCCTACATCAAAACCTATTGTTTTATTTCAAAAACTAATAAATATTTGAATTTTCAGAGAAAATTGACAAAGAACAACAACAATTAAAAGCTTGCAAGAAGAAATATGAACTAGAAACGAAGTTAGCACAGGAAATGAAATTAAATGTAGGATATTTCTTACAATAGTATTTTTAGTTAACAATTTGTATTATACCTTTAAGTTTTACTATCCTATAACTGTCTTTTCTTCAGTCGGAGTTAACCCAGCAGCTAGAAGAGCTTAATCGTCGCGGTGGAGAGCTGGAGCGAGTTTGTACAATTTTGAATCCTTACAATTACAGAAAGTGATCGCAATCGGCTAGATAATGCCAAGTAAGCGTGCATATTTTATCAACCTTATAAATATTATATTTGTTTATTATAAACCAGTTTAGTTGTGTTTCTCAGACCCTAATATTAATAAAACAGGTGTTAGTACCGTCACTGTTACAGCCTATTAAAGTCCACTGCTGAACATAGACTACCCCATAGTATGCCTTATAGAGGGATATTTGCCATAGTTGCCTCTCTTGGCAAAAACCTCGGGTTGGCAAATACAGTTTTTTATTATTAGTTGTTATTAGGAAGACACTGGTGCCCATCTCCTTAGTTGTTTCCCTCTGTCGCCCCTTATGACATCCACGGGATGATATGGGGTTTTGGATATTCTTACACCGCCATGACACTGTGTATGTGTAAAGCCAGAGATAATAAGTAAATTTTAAAAAATTGCTGCAAATGGTTGTATTTACCAATTACTATCTGGGGGTTATGAGGTTAGTGTTTGTAGTGAGGGTAGGAAACTAATAAGTGTTAAAGCATACCCTTACTTATTTGAGCAGCATAAAGTATGTAGGCAATCAGAATTGGTCATTGGAAATTAAAAAGTTAGATAAAATTCGTAAAATATACTGGATACTCTGCATTTGCTTTTTCTCTCGAAATTTATTTTCACTTCTACCATGTGTGGACTGCACTTATGTCTTTGTTTATTTTAATATATAATAATTCTAATGTTGTTCCACAAATATTTTAAAACCTTATGTCATAACCTAGAAAGAACTGTTTGTTTAAATAGTTTTGAGAGTATTTCATAAGTCATAACATATGCAAGTTTTCATAATTACATGTGCTGTAGGTATTTGACATTTCAATCTAGACACTACTATGACACTAGATGGCAGGATGCTTCCCTAGGAGTCCGTTTGGGTAGGTACTACCCCTTACCTATTTTGTCTCCAAGCAGCAGTGCATGCACTGCTGTGTTCAGGTCTGAAGGTGTAGAGAGCCAGTATAATTACATGCTATATAGCTCGAAGAACCAACAACCAATAGGGAAGGAAGTTTCTCAAGTAGCAGCCTCGTCCTGGTAGACAAAGTGTAGGGCGTCCTCCCACTAGACAGAGTGTCAACATGGTAAAACATGCAGGAACTTGATGGATGCAGGTGGCTCAGGATCATGCTTTGAGTCATTCCATAGGCCTGTGTTCAGCAGTGGACTTGTGAAGGGCTGGAATGATGATGATGATGATGAAGTGAGTTTGTGGTTTGACCGCTTAGTGGACTTTAGGTTTCTTTGTAACTTTGTGTTATTTTTAACTTAACTTTGTGTTGTTTGTTTTATTTAAAAAGAGACTCTCTATGTGGATCTGGTTGGGGCAGCGTGTAGTTTTCTTGACTGTTTCTATAGTCACCCACCACAAGTTCACTGCCGAATATAGACCTTTCCCATAGATTGCCTCATAGGGAGGATTTTGCCATAGTTGCCACACTTGGCAGGGTTGGCAACCGCAGTTTTTTATTATATTGAGTTGTTAGCAGGAAGATGCTGCTGCCCATCCTCTGTTTTAGTTTCTCTCTGTTGTCTCTTGCGACACCCACGGGACGAAATTGGGTATTGTTGATATTCTTAAACCTTCACTACACAGATTTTAAAAAGTTTTAAAATTTAAAAATTTTTTTTATCAGGGAAATGTATCATGTGGCAAAGGAACTGACAGGATTACGGCCGGACTTCAGTGCTCCGCCAAACATTGCCAAAGGCTGTATCCTTTTAGTTGTGATATAGTATAGTATGATATGATATTGTTATTTTTTTTTTATAGAATAAGTGTTATCAACAAGCACACCGTCAACCTAATGGTAAGTGAATACTGTGACCCATAGACATCTACATTTAACCTCAATCAAAAATCAAGATGCATTACAGGTATTTACATATACATATGTCACCTCTGAGGTCTAAGATGGAATGCCTCGTATCCCACACTCATCGTACAAAATTCGTATTCGCATCGTATCGGATTCTGCACACTATTATACGAAACAGCAGCAGTGAGCTGCTATTTCATGCTGGTATTCTGTGAGTGTGGTCCTTCCCGGTCGAGCGGACCCATTAGTTCTACAACTGTAAAATAGCTGCAGCATGGCTCTAACATGTTACTGACATACCACATACCATAGTGTTACTTATTGTATTTTTAATAAAAGGCATAGGAAGGCATTTATCTGCTATCCCAGGATTAAAAAAAATTCAGGTGCACAGGATTTGTTAAGATTTTAGAATTTGCAGCGTATTGTTAATGTCTAGTAGAGAGCCGGAGATCCCTTTTACTAGTAACGAAGCATTCTATCTTAGTCCTCAGGGATGACAATGCATCTACATTTTGATTCTTAATCGACCACTTACACAGCAACCAGTTATCTTCAGTTTGTCACCCTTATTGTATAAAAAACGTGTGTGTGTACTTATGTACGCACGTAGGAAGTTATACTTCTTTAGCGTAACAAAACAAAAATAACTAAAAATATGTAACTACCTTAAATATAGTTAACAGTTCCCACGAAAACTTGAGAGACTGTTACCCAATGAAGTTGTCGCTTTGAGGTGTCAGTGTGCGCGCGCATCATAACAACTTCATGGTGTCGTTTTTAGCTGTCGGTGTGCGCGCGCATCGTATAAAATTCACTCTCATTATTTTTCCCAATCGCCCCAAAAGAAGTATAACTTCAAAAAAAAGAAGATATTTACTGTTTTTTCCTAGTTCGGCAAGACATTTTTAATTTTATTATAAGTGTTGTTTTTGACTTTTGATGAAGTATTATTCTATTTTACTACCCACAGGCGTGGAATCTTTCTTCAATTTTATATGGGATCATCCCCGAAACCACTTACCTGAAAAAGTTTTTGTTTTGGTGACTCTAGGTTTTAAATCATATATTGTGTTTTATATACACCTTCCATATTCGCAATTCTACAACGAACAACAGTTATTTGCGCAAGAAGGTTGTCTGGAAGAAATCGCTTCCTGAGCAATAAGACAGCCTATTATACCTTGTATATAATTTATTTTTAATTTTAATGTGTATATAGTGTACAATAAAGAATATATTGATTGGTTGATGTTCAATAAATTTCCTCAACGATGACCAGATGTTAAGAATGAAGCGCGAAGACTCCTCCAGGCGTTCGAACACGACGTCGGAAACACTGAAGCACTTTGGACGCTTATTAAGAACACAGCTACCCAAGATTGGCCGGTGTCAAACGATAAAGAGAACATGGTGCCCAATTAATCATGGGAGAAGAACATTTTAATCATGGAATGTCTATCTGAATAAATAAATATAGTACTCTTACATTTAATTTTCTAACAGTCACTTTCCTCACCTCAAGCTGGATGATATCTTCTTTCTTCTTCTTTGTAAGGTGACAAACGAGCACACAGCCCACCTGATTGTAAGTGAATGCTGTGGCCCATAGACATCTACGAAGGGAGGTCAAAATGTTCGCGGAATGAAAGGGAAAGGGGTGAAATTAAACTTTAAACTATTTTTCCTTTTTGATATATTCTCCATTAACGGCAGTTCTCAGACCATTCAAATTATTTATTTATACCTTCGAAAAAAAAAATGTTTTGTCAAGGCCCTAAAAATAGGCAGAAAATTGCAGACTTTACTTGTCATCTGTAAATTTCCTTCCCCGGAGCTTTTTTTTCAAATTTGGGAACAAATAATTATGTATAGGGGCCTAATCTAGACTATACCGTATTTAAACCATCTTCCTAGATGGTTTAAAGTTACGACGCCGCACTTGTAAAAGGAAGCCATCGCAACATGACTCTTGTGAACGGGTGCGTCGTGTAAAAGAGCACACCTCGAAAATAGGCAGAAATTGCCGACTTTACTTCTTTGTCATCTGTAAATTTCCTTCCTCGGAGCTCTTTTTCATATTTGGGAACAAATAATTATGTATAGGGCCTAATCTAGACTATACCGTAACTTTAAACCATCTTCCTAGATAGTTTAAAGTTACGACGCCGCACTTGTAAAAGGAAGCCATCGCAATATGACTCTTGTGAACAGGTGCGTCGTGTAAAAGAGCACACCTCGAAACGTCTTTCCTCTTCTTTTTCTTTAATAGCATCTATTAATTTTTCTAGTAGCGTAGCGTAAAACTGTCCCGTGATATTGACAAAGGTGTCAATCTTTGTAATCGATCAATAAAATCCCTCTGAGTCTAAAAACTTTAGGACTCGGAGTCTTCCAGCCGATTGTGACACCTGGAAATTCTTAGGCAGTGCTGCGCCTCTTTATGCTACTGCTTGGACTCCTTTTTTGATCTCATGGCTTTGACATTATATACCCAGTCACAATTCGGTTTATAATTTCGTCCCTTTTCTTACTACACAGGTCCAAAACTCATGCGAATACTCGACTAGATGCTGTTTTAAAACCGTGTCTTGCACTGACCTTAGACATGCCAAGATGGTCATGGAGAATGTTAAAAATGGTCTTAGATGTTACTCCAGTCATTTCTGCGATCTGTTTTTTCTTCACACGAGCGTCTTCAAGAACCAAGTTTTATATTAGGTCCTTACATATGAAATTCGCGTTTTGTATGGGAGGAATATAAAGTCAATTTTTTTTGTAAAATATATTTAATTACCTAATCAAAGTATGCACGTTCGTTATCTATGCACTTTGCCATCTCAAAAGTAGTTCATTGATCCCTTTACTAAAAAAAACCATGGGGGCGAGAATCAATAAACTCTGACGGCGGTTTGGACTGCCGCATCGGAGTGAATTTTTTCCTTGTAAGAAGTTGTCCAAATTCCGGAAAATGGTAATCTGTTGGAGCAAGGTCCGGGGAGTACGGTGGACGCAGACATTCCAATTATAGCTCATCTAACTTAGTGGTTGTTTGTTGTGCAGTGTGTGGTCTTGCGTTGTCGTGAAGCAGCAGTGGCCTAGAGCGATTGACAAATCTCGGTGTTTATCAGCTAGTTCTTCCTTCATGGTTTGCATTTGCTGACAATAGATATCTGCCGTAATCGCTTGGCCAGATTTTAGAAAGCTGTAGAACGACACCGCGCTAGTCCACCAAACATTCACAAGTAACTTTTTCTGACTCAATTTTCGTTTAGGGCAGGATTTGGCTGGGTCTCCAGGGTTCAGCCATTGCGACGAGCACTTCCGATTATCGCACAGTATCCACTTTTCATCACAAGTAATGATTCGATTCAAAATCCTTCATTATTGTGTCGGTTGAGCGAAGTAACACAGCAGTCGACGCGTGTTTGCAAGTTCGATTCACTCAATTCATGAGGTACCCATCGTTCAAATTTTTACTTTCCTGATTTGCTTCAGTGGATTAATATAGTTTTATCACTTACCCCGAAGCCTGCAGCTATCTCTGAAGTGCTTTGTGATGGATCCGCTTCCACAATAGCCTTTAATTTTTCATTTTCCACTTTGGTCTCCGGCCGTCCACGGGTTGGTTCTGAAGGTCGAAATTTCCAGAACGAAAACGTTGAAACCAAAAACGTACCGTGCTTTCTTTTGCGACACCAGCGCCGTACACATCATTAATCCTTCGAGCTATTTCTGCAGCACTGGTGCCACGCTAGAACTCGTACTGTAAATATACCGATATTTCATGTTTTCCATTGTGCGGTAATAAGCGACGCCAAAGAATAAAATAATGAGGAAAAACAAGTGAATGACTGTTTTCAAAACTCAAATGTACCAGCTAAATGAATTTATAAATTTGAATTTGAAATCTTAACCAAAGAGGAGATATTTCAGATCAAAGTGGTCAGTACGACAAAACGCTAATTTCATATGTAAGGACCTAATATTAATAATAAGTTGCCTCAATCGGTCCCTGAGCGCTGATCGTCTTTAATTGAGTCTCTGCCTTGCTTAAAAAGGCTATTCCACTCATAAATCGTCGTTTCTCCAAGGCAAGGGTCCCCGTAAACAGATGGCATCTCTTCCATAATCATATGTGGCGTTTTTCCGTGCTTAGTGAAGAACTTAATCACGGCACGATACTTAATTTTCTCCATAGTTAGTGTTCACTTCCCGATTGACTTATTTATCCTGTGATATCTCAAAGGTTAATGAACCGATCTTTTTTTGCGCCCAATGCAAAGGCACCCTCCGGAAGCGGGGAGGGAGGTGAATGCTCCTAGCATACCACGCAGCCGGCTGCGTGGTTATGTGACTCACTGCGATTAACCTAACCTAAGTGCCTACCCACTAAACACCACCTGTGGGACTGGCATTGGCTTATGAAGCCTTTCACAATCGGATGCGACCCTCTTTAGGGAAAAGAGGCGCAGGCGGCGAGTGGTCGCTGAGAGACGCGCCTACTAAGGCATATTAAACATTGAAGAAGGCTTTGCCTGAGCCGCCAAGAGGCAGTCCAGGTCGGCCGAGCTTGAGGCTGAAACTTCATATATATAGTTGTAGTTAGCCAAGTGTAGTGACCGTTAAAAATCCTTCCCTATCTAACCGCGCCATTCTGAGAACTTTTTGATCCGCCCTCGTACATATATCCTTATTTAAGAATCAAAATGCAGGTACGGTGTCACTTGAAGACTAAGATGGAATACCTCGTTTCCCGTAAAAAGGGTCTCCGGTTCTCTACACTCACCATACGAAACAATTAGCATCATTAAGCTGCTATTTCACGCTGGTATTCTGTGTTAGCTGCAGTATGTCTCTACAACCTATATAGTTTTCCTAATAAGAGTTCAGTTTTTAGACTATACTTATCATAACAGTTCTTTTTTTAAGTCCCCTTGTGTTTATTACTGCTTCAACCCAGGATATATATGTAGTATTTTCCGTACCAGTTTTTTTTAAATAAAATAAGGGTGACAAACGAGCACACAGTCTACCTGATGGTAAGTGGGTACCACAAACTAATAAGAAGTGCTAGCGCAAACAAACTAATAAGAGTACTATGGTCCATTGACATCTATTTTTACCCTCGATTAAGATTCAAAATTGAAATGTAGTGTGTACTAGTGACCAGTAAAATAGGGTCTCCGGTTTTCGACACTCACCATACGAAGCACAGCAAGCTACTATTTTACGCTGTCCTTCCCCGGCTGAGCCGCCATATTCGTGCTACAAACATAATATAGCTGCAGCATGGCTCTACCGTGTAAGAGTAAATTAATCTAAAAAATGCGTTTCAATCCTACTACCCTACTAACATTATAAACGTGAAAGTTTGTGAGGATGTATCGATGTTTGTTACTCTTCCACGCAAAAACTACTGAATGTATATTAATGAAACTTTACAATAATATAGCTCATACATCAGAACAACACATAGGCTATAATTAATAAAGATATTTTGTAAATTGGTCAAAATATAACTATAAGTGTTAGGTAAGTCGGAAAAAATCCGTCATCTGCGAGCTATTTTGGGTTGCGGTGCAAAAACCATAAGAGTTAAATATAATGTATGGTGGAATTGTTTCTCCTTAATAGTTCTACAAAAAAGTCTGCGACAGTACATATCTATCTTTCATGGGTAAGCCATTATTACCAAAATAGTGAACCATAAATAAAATAAAATTTGATATTTTATTTCCAATGCACATTTTGCAGTAACAAATAGATTTTATCAAAACTTCTGATGTTCAAAGTAGATAAACTTTGTCTTTTAAACTACGTAATATGGTCAAATATTTTAAAAGTAACGACGATATAAAATTATGCGGTCCGGCGCGCGCAGGTCGGTTGGGCTACTGCGGGCGAGGTGGGGGAAAACATCGCTCATCGCTGAGTGAGCAAATACCTCTTCACGCTTAAACCGCTGAACCGATTTAGATGAAATTTGGTATCGAGATAGTTTAAGATCCAGGGAACGAAATAGGATAGATTTGATCACGGAAATCATCCCTAAAGAGGGTGGTGGAATTTACTATGAAAGTGCTATTATTGATGGATCACCTAAGGTTTAAAGTATAATATCTCGCGGGCAAAAGCTAGTAAGTACATAATATTTTTCACTGCTTTGGTATACATAGTTGTCGTAAGCACGATGCCCAGAGTCAGGAACAAGGCCGTAGCCAGGGGAGGATCAAGGGATTGATCCCCGAAATAAAAAAACATAATAGTTAATCACTACAAAAAAATTTACCTACTTTTATTTTTATTATGTATGACTTTATGCTCGCTTGGTATTCGCACGACGATACTTAAATAGCGGCGCAGCGACATCTATTAGGAGCGGCGAAACTACGTGCTACGCCAACTACACAAGCTACGCAACCGGGAACGTGCTCGAACTGCATTTCGGGGATATTTAATAAGTATAGAATGAGACAGGTTATTCTCGATGTTTCGTTGCGCCGCGTCTGCGGAATATATAAGCGAGCACGAGACCCTGCGCCCCTTTTGCCTAAAGGGGGTCGCTTCCGATTCGGCAGAAAGGCCAAAAGCCAATGCCAGTCTCACAGGTGGTGTTTAGTGGGTAAGCACTTCTTCAAAGTGAGTCCCACATAACCACGCAGCCGGCTGCGTGGTATGCTACCACCTCCCTCCCCCGCTTCCGGAGGGTGCCTTTGCATTGGGTGTAAAAAAAAAACACGGAGAGGCATGATTCCGCTTGCGCCACCGCTCTCGAGCGGTCGTGTAAAGTTGTCCGCGCTCTCGTCCCCGTACGTTGAGTGCCTCTCGCTCTCGCGCCTCCGCTCTCCTGCTCACGCAGTGTAGAGCAGCCGCCTCGGTGAGTTCTTTTATTTTTCTCAGTTGTTTTGCCTGCCCGGCAGGGGGCAAGAACGATAAGTGACCACTTTGTTATTGTTTTTGTTATTTTTTCTGTTTTGTTTTTGTTATTTACTGTGTATTACTGTTTCTTGGAAAGTCTCTTGTTCTTTTCAGAACAAGCCCCTGTTCTTTTGAGAACAGGGATCCCCCCCTTACCGTCTTAAAATAGAACGTCGCCCTCCCCCCCAACATGTCCACACAGGACCTTATTAGGTCAATCGTCGCCGCCCTGAACCAATCTCTTGGTCTGGCCATTAATCTGGACGAGACGGCCCTCGCCGCAGTCCAAGCCTCCCTTGCCCCTCAGGCATGCCCCCCCCGGCCCCCGTCGCGCCCTGCACGGCGGCCCCTACGGCTGCCCCGCAGACCGATTCGCCCGCGTCCCCCGACTCCGACTCAATGGAGTGCTCCAACGCCACGTCCGTAACCTCGTCCTCCCGGAAAAGGACCGCCACCAACACGAACTCTTCGTCCAGCAGCTGCTCATCGGACTCCGATGGGACAGTAACGGACAGCACCCCCTTCACTGTAGTGAAATCTAAGCGCGGCCCGAAACGCGCCGCCAAAAACCGCTCCCCCGTTCCGGCCGCCCCTGCCGCCACCCCCACCTCCGCAGCCCCCGACGCTGCACTCACCCCCGCAGCTCCCACTGTTGCCTCCACCTCCGCAGCCCCCGCCGCTGCCGCAGTACCCTTACTGCCACTTAACCTCCCCCCGCCCTCCAAGCCAGCAACTCGCTGCGTCCCGACCCTCGCCAAAACACAGGTCCCGCCCCCTGTCTTCCTCAGAGACAAGGCACAATTTACCCGACTTTCGAAAACCTGCTACGACACAGGTATCAATTATGATCAGGCCACCAACCTCGGTGAAGCCATCAAAATAATCCCCCAGTCCATCGACGACTTTCGCCAACTTACCAGGCTTTTCACAGCCGAGCGTGTGTCCTACCACACGTACGCTCTCCCAGAAGAGCGTAAAATCAGGGCCGTAATCCGCGGTGTCCCACTCGAGCTCGCCAACGAGGACATCCTTGAGGACCTTAAGTCCCAGGGATTCCCTGTCGAGGCTGTGCACAAGATGCACAGCAGCAAGGCCAAGAGGTTCCCGCTTGCCCTCGTCATTCTAACCAATGTGCCGGAGGCCAAAGCCATCTTCCGGCAGGTACACACAGTGGCGCGGTTTCACGGCGCAGTGCCACCGCTGCCAACTTTACGGGCATGCGGCGGCCAACTGCTCTGCCACCCCCAGGTGCGTTAAGTGCCTTGACCCCCACAACTCGAAAGAGTGCCCTCGGCCTAGTAATGCCGAATCCCCACCAGCTTGCGTCCTTTGTGAGCAACCTGGCCACCCGGCCAACTACAGGGGATGCCCTCGCGCTCCTCGTCCCCGTCTCAACAAACTAGCTCCGCCGCCAGTTAATGAAAAAACATTCCCGGCGCTCCCATCAAGAATGCCCCGTCAGGGCTCTTCTCAGCCCCCTCAGGGCCCCTTCTGGCCACCTTAGGGTCCCCCTAGGCCCCTTATGTGCCCCATCCGGCCCCCTCCGGGCTTTTCTTAGCCCACGCAGCCACCAATTCTCCCCTGAGGCCCCAAAAAGGCCGACTCCCCGCGGACTTCCTCCGCTCCTCAACAGGCGCAACCCTCAATGGTTGATGACCTGAATACGGTTTATGCCGCTATTCGGAGCATCGAAATTGGCCAGATCGCCATACTAGCGCGCAAACTGCGTGCTGCTCAGTCCCCTCAGGACCGTCTCCTTGCTCTTGCGGAGCAGCACAACCTCTTGTGCTCATCAAAAATGACAGAGTACTCTGCTCTCCCAAAATCTCACGGTCGTATTAAGCCTAAAGGTTTATCGCTTGTGTCATTTAATATTCGCGGGTTGCGAAATAACCTCCCCTAGCTTAAGCTCTTTCTTCGAGATCGCGAAGCCGACCTCCTCCTCCTCCAGGAAACCAATCTCAAAACTAAGGACATCAAAGGCCTTTCCATCCAAAAGTATTCTCTTCTTCGTAATGACAGACCGGACCGCAATGGCGGCGGTACTGCCATTTATTACAAGAAGACACTGCATAGCTCCCACATCCCTATTCCGCAGCTTAACAACATGGAAGCCACGGTATGCAAACTAGCCATGACTGGACATCAGTCCATCGTCATAGTCTCCTGCTACATCCCTAGTGGAACCCCTCAATTTGGAGATTTTAACTCCAAGCATACTGAATGGACCTGCCGTACTACTACTCAGAGTGGCAACAAGCTGCTTGACATCCCGCAGTCTCTTGACCTTACCGTCCACAATCCCCTCGGCTTAACTCACTATCCCGACAACACCGACCACGCCCTGACGTGCTAGACTTTGCGCTAGTTAAAGGAGTTTCCTCAACCTCAAGGCACCGAGACTCTTGACGATCTTGGATCCGACCACCGCCCGGTCTCCTCACTTGGCCATCAGCCACCTCCTCAACCCCCCACGAAAACCTTCACCAACTGGAAGGGCTTCAAGGAGTCCGTAGCAAAGCTATGGACTCACAGGACTCCATCTTCCTCTCGTCGGACCTCGACAGTCCTGAAAAATCGACACCGCGGTCGATTCTCTCTCCACCCTTATAACATCCTCCTTAAGGAGAATGAAAGGTCGTCCCGGTTGCTAATAATAATGGTCTTCCTGTACAACCTATTGAAAGCCAAGAGAGCTGCTTCCGAGAGCAGCACCTATCCCACCCCGACTACAGGCGTACGGCCAATCGTCTTCAACGAGAAGTCCGTTCACGCCTCTCCGAACTTCGAGACCTCGAAAAGAGTAATCTCCATTAACGATCTACCAAATTACATTAAATATAACACAATATTATTTGCTGACGACAACAATAATCTAAGTATAAATCTATATAAAACTAAATTTGTGCAATTCTACAATGTTAAAAGTAAACCGCAATTACTTGACATTAAGTATAATGATGAAAAAATTACTGCTACTGAATGTACCACATTTTTAGGTATAAGTTTAGACAAACATTGTAATTGGAAAGATCATGTAGATAAAGTTTGTTCTAAAATATTTAAATTTAATTTTTCTTTACGAAGACTAGCTTCAATTTCGTCAAGAAACACTTCTCTTATAGCATATCATGCATATGTTGCTGCTGTATTAAGGTATGGTCTCATATTATGGGGAAACTTGACAGACGTGAACCGTGCTTTTATAGCGCAAAAACGATGTATACGAGCAATTTGTGGCGTCGGGACACTTGTTTTTTGCAAATCACTATTTAAAGAATTAGGTGTTCTTACTCTACCATCCATGTACATTTTTGAGCTTTCAATATTCGTAAAAAAGTATCCGCATTTTTTTACTAAATTAAAAGATACAGTGAAATATAGTACCAGATACCCAGAAAAAATTATTTTGCCTTCATTAAAAAGTAGTCTGTACTCAAAAAATTGTTATGTGATGGCTATTCAAGTGTTTAACAAAATCCCAAATGAAATAAGGCAATTAGATTATAATTGATTTAGACGTAATTTATTTAAGTGACTTTTGGAAAACAATTTTATTCGGTAAATGAACTGCTAAAAATAAAAGAACGTTTCTAGTGACTGTTAAACGCTGTTTCTTCTTTGATCGTGTTTTTAAATGTTTAATATCAAAATTGTAAACTGATGCACGTTTAATTTTACTTAAATATTGTATTTTCTAACCATAAGTTTTCATATACCAAAATTGGTGAAATATGTGATACTTTATTATTTTATACGAACATCTTTGTACCATATTTTATGTATAAATTTATTATTTATTCATTGCAGCTCACATTCATTGAATTTAGCTCTGGGTCGTTATTGCCAGGTTCAGCCTATTATATATTAATTTATATAGAAATACTATTGGAATTATAAAATCGGTTGAAATTTTGTCAAGTCCTAGGCAAAACGAACCAAGTGTTTAAAGATAATATCGAAAAAATCCGCTGGGTAGAAAATCCGCTTAAGCACTGACATGGATTCTGAAACATCGTTAAAGGCTAATTCTTTTCTGAGATCAGTCACCAAGTGATTTTGTTATAAGCTTATGTTGCTTAGGAATGTTGTTCTCGTACACACTGACACTATGCAAAATACTTCAATCTCCCTATGCGATTTGGCAGCAGCTCAATGAAATCATCCAAAAGTGGAATCATTATAGTAATTCTAAAGAAGTTTCAGGATCTTTTGTGTTGTAGTTTGCCCTATGCTCTTGGCTTTATTACATGTTGTAAACATGTCGATTTAATTATAAAGACTATTGAAGATGGTCGCCAAAATATTGATACAAAATTTGCTGAACTTTTCAAGAATGCACAGAATTTGCTCAGTACTGTCTAATTTTTTTAATATAGGATAAGGGTGACAAACGAGTACACAGTCCACCTGATGATAAGTAGTTGCTGTGGCCCATAGACATCTACATCCATCCTCAACTACGAATCAAAATGCAGATGCATTGTCACCCGTGAGGACTAAGATGGAATGCCTCGTTTCCAGTAAAAGGTCTCCGGTTTCTACACTCACCATACGAAACACAGCAGCGTTTAGCTGTTATTTTACGTTGGTAATCTATGAGGGCGTTGTCCTTCCCTAGTCGAGCCGACTCATTCGTGCTACAACTATACCAGTAATATAGCTGCAGCATGGCTCTACCACGTATGAAACGCTAGTAGCTGAATTAGACATGTGGCGGATAAAATGGGCGAAGAATCTGAACTAGATCGACCAACATGTGCTATTGAAGCTTTCGGAGAATGCAACCAGGCCTTATTTCCAAACATTCACAAACTTTTAAAGATCTTAGCGACACTGCCTGTTTCTACATGTACCCTGAGAGGACTTTTCTTCTGAAACGCCTCAAAACTTATTCGAGAAACTCCACAGGCCAGGAAAGACTATACGGTTTGCCGTTGTCAATCCACCGCAGAATTGACATCGACACCGAGGAGGTAATTGATTAGTTCGCTGCAAAGAAAGCTAGAAGACTAAATTTAATTTTGTAATGATGTGTTAATATTTCTGTAATGGTTTTCTAATAAATATATATGATAGTAACACCATTTTATTTCTTTTATTAAAACGATTTTATGTTTTTCACTGTTCCACCAAATCAAATAGTTATGTGAGTGTTTGGTGGACTAGCGCCGGTGTCGTTCACTACAGCTTTCTAAAATCTGGCCAAACGATTACGGCAGATATCTATTGTCAGCAACTGCAAACCATGAAGGAAGAACTAGCTGCTAAACAACCGAGATTGGTCAACGCAAGACTACACTACATAACAAACAACCACTAAGTTAGATGAGCTACAATTGGTCTCTGCGACATCCACCACTCCCCGGACCTTGCTCCAATAGATTACCATTTTTCCGGAATTTGGACAACTTTACAAGGAAAAATTAACTCCGATACGGCAGTCCAAACCGCCTTCAAAGAGTTTATTGATTCTCGCCCCATGGTTTTTTGTAAAGGGATCTGTGCCCTATAGGCTCATTTGTATGTTGGGTTGGTGGGGAATAAAACCACCGAGATCTTTCTTATTTGGAGTTTTTCTTCCTATGTAGCTGGCCGACTGTGTCGAACGACGGAAATGGCCTGTCTTTTACGCCCTTGGTTAGGTCGACAAATACGGTACATGGAGACGGTGAAACAACCAAACGAACGCGGCGCGAGAGAGCAAGGCATGATGCTATGTTTATTACCCTGCTGAGTCGCGTAACAATTGTGTTGTTTATTAAAGTCATATATTTCTAAAGCTTATTTCTAAATTAAAGTTGTAAATTCAATACATAACTTAAGACTAATTCTACCATAAAATTATAACATAAAACTTTAAACAATACTGATAATTCACTAAACTATAATATCAAACGCTTATGACTATTTATGCATTGTTTTATCAGTGTCTATATTGCACTATTTTCACTTGTCCCGCACATCACTCCGCCGTGCGACCGTGTCGCATTAGCCCGGTGGGCTCGACGTCTGTAGGTAGAGGCAGGATCACCAACTTCCTCACTGGCCGGCGTAGGACACTCCCTTGGTCAGCACGTCCACCGTCCGCACGACGTTGTCTGACCCGGATATGTAGCGATGACTCTTCCTCGTATCCACACGTTGCGGGGTAGGTTGGGGACGATCTGTACGAGGTCGTTGACACGTGCCGCTTGGCCTCGTCCGTGGGGCTCCCGCCGGTGTTGAAGCTCAGGAAGTACTCTTTCACCCAGCGTAGCCAGAAGATGTCGGCTAGCCTCTGCGCAGCTCGCCAACTTGACCGTGAGATGGTATCTTGTTCAGTGAAAGTGCCTGGCTGTGGTACACGCCCCGGTCCCCCAACAAAAGTGGTTAGGAGAGGGCTCTGGATCTTCTGGCTGACTGAGACGTGGGTCAGCGGGCGGCTGTTGACCGTGTATTCTACTTCTACCAGTAATGTCGTGAGGACCTCTCTGTTGGATGACGTTCATGTAACGTTGCGGTGAGCGCGGTCTTGACAGAGCGAACCATTCGTCTCCAGGCTCCGCCCATAAATGGAGCTCCAGGTGGTATGTGTCGCCAGGAGATGGTCCTCTTTGCTGCTTCTTCTGCGGTCGCCACGTTGACCGCCTGTCGTAGTTCCTTGTCGGCGGCCTTCAGGTTGGTGCCGTTGTCTGACCATATTTCAGTTGGGCAGCCTCGCCGGGCAATCATTCGCCTTATTGCCATTACTGCTGAGTCGGCGCTAAGTGATCCGGCGACTTCCAGATGTATGGCTCGCGTCGTGAGACATGTGAAGAGCCCACATATCTTTTTGTCGAGTTCGTCCGACGGTCACCGAGAGAGGTCAAAATAGTCGACCCCGGTGAAGGTGAGGGCCTGTGATGAGCTAAGCGACATGCTGGTAGGTCCCCGGTTCTCGGATGCGGCGGTACTTGCGTCTTCATTCTGCAGAATAGGCATCTACGTAGTATTGTGCGTACGATAGGTCGCAGTCTTAGTACCCAATACTGCTGTCTGCACTCGTTGACTGTGGCTTCTACACCTGCATGATGGAGTTGACGATGTATAGCCTGTACCCAGAGCTTGACCGTATGATGATCACCGTCAATTACTAGCGGATTCTTGAATTTCTCCTCCATGTCGCCGACCGCCCGAATACGGCTTCTAAGTCTTAGTGCGCCGTTTATTGACTCGATGCTGAGCTGGCGAAGACGGCTTTTGTTGATCGGTTTCCGCTGTTTAGGCTGTCTATTTCTTCCGCAAAGGATTCTTCTGGGAGGATCGCATCAGGAGTTCTTCAGCTGTTTTAAGCAGCTCGGCTGTGACCGTCAGCAGCTTCATGTCTTCTGGTGACCGCTTTTCGTCGTCGTGGGCGTCTGATATTTTGCTGTGAATTTGTTTTTCTTCCAAGGATCAGCCCTTTATTCTTCTTCTTGTTCTTCTGTAGTTGACTTTGTTTGGTGGCTCTGCAGAGTTGAATAAATTGCAGAACACGTGCGGTTGAATATCGGAGTCGGTCCCAGCTGGAGAATTTCGCTGGATCAGGTAGACCCTCGGCAAGCTTCAATCTTCTTTGTCGCTCACATGATGTGTTTTTTCTTCATCGGAAGGTTCTTCCGTTGTTGCTCTTTGTGCTCGTCGGCCAGAGTCTTCTGTTAGGTATAAGAAGTCAGGCCTTGAACCATCGGTGGTCTTTATTAAATGCTGTTGGTGGTTGTCCCGCGTGGCGTCGTCCGCCACATTTAGCTTTGTTGGAACCCAGCGCCAGTCGTTGACTTTTGAATTCTCTTCTATTGCTGCTAGACGATGAGCTACGTAGGGTTTGTATGAACGTGATCCGTCCTTATCCAGGTTAGTACTGTCTTGCTGTCCGTCCAGAATACTTTGCGGTCAGGTTTTCTCGTGTTCTTCGATCACTGTTTCTGCGAGTCTGGTGCCCATGACTGCCGCCTGTAGCTCCAGCCTTGGGATGGACGTCAATTTTAACGGTGCTACCTTTGCTTTGGCCATGATGAGGATAGGTGGACCTCGCTGTCTGCTGTTACCGCTCTCCAGAAGAGAACCACAGAGTAGGCTGACCGCTGGCATCGCTGAAGACGTGGAGTTCTAGAGAGCGGCGTCGCTGTAGTAGATATTTGCGATTGCTACCTCGTGGAGGCCTTTTAGATGCTTCATCCATATTTCACTGCTCTGCCAGGTCATCGTCGATCTTGTCGTCCCATGCTGTTCCTCTGCGCCAGACTTCCTGAGAAGTTGTTTCGCCCTGATTGTAATAGGCGAGGCGAACTGAGTGGGTCGAAGAGTGACATCACTATTCTCAGTGCTTCCCTTTTCGTCGGCTGTTTGCCTTCTATGAGCGTTGAGGGTATTCTGGATAAGTTGAGATTGAAGGTGAGCTCGTCTGAGTTGATCTCCAGACAACACCCAGAACTCGTTCAGTCTTTTCTTCTGTTTTGTAGAGTTCCATGTCTTCTGTTTGGTTGTCTCTCCAAGTGTTTCTAGGAGTGACGCTGAGTTCGATTTCCACTGTTTCAACTCGAAGCTGGCTTTCATGTGTACGTCTCGTACACTCTTCGTGATGCGTTTGGCGTCTTCGAGGCTTCTGAAGCTGTCCAAGTAGTCGTCGACGTAATGCTTCTGTATGATGGCAGCTGGCTTCTGGGTGAGTTTCTCGTGCTGTTTGGCGTTCAGGTTCTTGACGTAGATTGCTGTCGAAGGTGAACTTGACGCCCGAAGATTAAGGATGTCATTCTGTATTCTTCCGGAGGATGGTTGTCTCGTCGATTCCACGCCACAGGTAACGCAATGCATCCCTGTCTTGTGTAAGCAGCTTGACTTGCATGAACATCTCTTGATGTCCGCCGTAACGGCGATCATGTGTTGTCGGAAGCGCATGACGACACCTGGTAACGACTGTAGTAGGTCAGGACCTTAGTAGCATGTCATTAAGTGCCACCCTTTGGTCTTGGCTGCGGCATCATGCACCACCCGTAGTTTCTCTGGTTTCATTGGGTTGATTACTGCAAGTGAGGTAGGTACCAAGTCTTGCCTGCTGTCTTCTTTTGGGGCAGGTTCGGCGTACCCTTTACAATGAGAGCGTCCATTTGTTCCATATACTTTTCTTCAATGGGTCACGATCGATTTTCTTTTCTATATTGAAGAGCCTCTTCAGTGAGTTTTCGTAGTTGTCTGGTAACTTGACATCGTCTTTGCGCCAGAGAAGACCGGTCTGGAATCTTCCTTCTTCTATCTTCGTTGTGGTGTTTTCAAGATACGAAGTGCTTGTTCTTCTGGATCAGTCTTCGGTCTCTTGGGTTTATGCAGAGCGCGTCCATCTCGAAGTATCGCTTCACGAGGTCTTCTAGATTTTCGTCTGGATTCTCTGCGATATGTGACACGAAATCGATCGTCTGTCCGAAGCTTCGTGTCTGGCTTCCGTGGAGTACCCAACCCAGGCGTGAGGGATGCCACTGGGTGGTTCTTGTCTCCTTCTTACTTCTGATGTTAGCAGAAGATGCCAGTTATCTTGACCGATCAGTACTCGTGGCTTCGCGTTTGCATATGTGAGATGGTCTTGATGTCAGAGAGGTGTTGACACTCTTCCACTAGCTCCTGTGGAACCCGTTGAGATGAGACTTGCAGGTTCTTCACTGTGCGTGCTTGTATTTGCTTTTCATGATCGTTGAGCCCTCTCAGTTTGATGGTGACTCTCCTTGATGCTGACTCTGATACTTTCTTGTCGTTGATGGTTTCTATCTTCAGTGGATCTATGGGGCCCGTTGCTCCTACGTTTATATGCTATCGTCGACTAGCGTGACTGTTGACCCATCGTCCATCAACGCGAAGGTGTTGACAGCTCCTTTGGCCCTTTCACCTGGATCGGTAGGATTTTCAAGTATGATTGCTTCTTGACGGTCCAAGTTGAGTTGATGACCTCTGTTGCCTCTTGATTTTCTTTTACTTCTGTATCTTCTGACTTCTTTTCAGTGCAGCATCTTGTGATGAGAGTACTTGCAGCTGTTGACATTACATGACTTGGGTCGGCAGTGGTGTGTCTTGTTCCTAAAACGAAGACACCTGAAGCAGAGGCGCTTGGACTTGGCCATGTCCCATCTTGCGTTTGCATCTAACTTGAATTGTTCACATTCTGTTGCGTTGGGTGCCCCATCTTCACACACGACGCACCTTGGTATGTGTGTCTCTCAGTCACATTGTTGACCCTTTGAGTCTTTCTTTGTGGTGCAGCTGTAGTAGGTGCTGCCATCTGTTCGCAGCAGGGTCCACACATTCTGCTTCTCTTTGAAGAACTTTTCTATCTTGATGAGGCAAGGGTCTTCACGTGGTTGCCTGGCTGAGAAGTCGTAGTATCTGTATCGCAGAGTTGGCGTCAGTTTGTCTACTATTGTCTTCGCGAGTTCAGGATTGTACATGTAGTTAAAACAATCCAAAGTCTTCAGTGTCGCCACTACGTTAGAGATCTTGGTGGCGAATATGCAGATGTCTCGGTGACTCAGTAAGGCGCGGCAGACCGAAGCGTCTCCATCTCCAGCATGGCTATTGACTCTGGCCTTCCGAATCTTGACTCCAAAGTCTTCATTACTTCAACCGGGTGTGCGTTGGTCAAGTAGGCCTTCAACTGCTTTTTGGCCTTCCCTTTAGGTTCTTTCTGAGTCGGTTTGTATTTTCAACTGTGCTGAACATCGCTTCTGTTTCGTAGTAGGCGCGGAAGGGCAGCCATTCTTGATGAGATCCATTGAAGAATGGTAACTCGATGAACTTAGGTCGTTGGGCGGCGCTGACAGCCCGAGTGATGGCTTCAGCTAGAGGGCTACGTCGGTTTGACCTCCCGCCGGTGACTGACGTGTTTCTTCATGCTTCGCCGGCCTTGGTTCTTCTATGTGGGCGGTCGTTGGTTCTTCAATGTGGGCGGTTGTTGGTTCTTCTATGTGATGGTGAGGTTCTTTGGTGATCGCTAACATCGTACAATTCACTTGATTTTCCAACCAGTTGTCCACTTGCATTAACTTCTGACTTGAGCAGGAGACGTCATCTTCTTCTTCTTCTGAGTCTTCCTTTCCAAGGCAGCTAGGCGTGCTGCAGCTAATTCTACTTGAAGGCGTAGCAAATCTTCCTTCGCCTTTGCAAGCTTGAGTTGCTTTGTTCTACTGCGCGTAGATCCCCCCCCTCCTCCCTTCTTGCTGGGCGGGCGGGGGTCCTGTATTTCGATTTGCTTCGACGGACCAGCGGTGCTTTTTATAGCTCGCTTTACTGTAGAGGTTTCGTTTCTGGCGAGTTGCCTGGTGACAGTAGCGGGCGGCTTCATCAGCTGTTTGCTGGCCTTCGCACCCGCAGTTAGCGTCGTCGCCGCGGAAGGTGTTACGGAAGGAGCGGCGGCGCTGGCGGGGTGCGAGGCGAGGGGGGCGGTAGCGGCTGAGGCAGAGGTGAGGGGGGCGGTTGCGGCCGAGGCGGAGGTGGCGGCGGTCGAGGTAGTTGCTGTGGTAGCGGAAGTCACGGTGGATGGATCAGTTGCCGCGGATGTGTCTGTATGTTCCGAAGTCTCCGTGGTGGTCGTCCCTGTAGCTGTCGATTCCGTACTGGCTTCCGCACTAGTACCGGCCGCCGAGGTAGTAGCCTCGGACGACGACGGCTTGCTGCCCCTTCCCTCGGAGCGCGTAACGGCCATGCTGTCAGCTGATTTTCTTCAAATAATTTGTCTTCTTAATTCGTTATAGTACTATTTTTATTCGAAGTCTTCAGGTAATTATTCCCCACAATATTCGGCTAACGAAGGACCATTAAATGTGCCCTATAGGCTCATTTGTATGCTGGGTTGGTGAATAAACCACCGAGATCTTCTTTCTTGTATATTTGGAGTTTTTCTTCCTATGTAGCTGGCCGCCGACTGTGTCGAACGACGGAAATGGCCCGTCTTTTATACGCCCTTGGTTAGGTCGACAAATACGGTACATGAGACGGGGGAATGTAACGACCAATCAGAACGCGGCGCGAGAGAGCAAGGCATGATGCTATGTTATTTATTACCCTGCTGAGTCGCGTAACAATTGTGTTGTTTTATTTATTAAAGTCATATATTTCTAAAGCTATACATTTCTAAATTAAAGTTGTAAATTCAATACATAACTTAAGACTAATTCTACCATAAAATTATAACATAAAACTTTAAACAATACTGATAATTCACTAAACTATAATATCAAACGCTTATGACTATTTATGCATTGTTTTATCAGTGTCTATATTGCACTATTTTCACTTGTCCCGCACAGGATCAAGGAACTACCTATGAGATGGCAAAAGTGCATAGATAACAACGGTGCATACGTTGATTAATTAAATATATTTTACAAAAAAAATTGAATTTATATTCCTCCCGTACAAAACGCCAATTTCATATGTAAGGACCAAAATAATCGGGTTGGTTAAGTCGGTATTTTTGTAACGAAGTTCTTTATCGGACGGTACGAATTAAAATAAGTAAATTAATTTCGACCGAAACGTCGGGAATTAATTTACTTATTTTAATTCCCGACGTTTCGGTGCTTTACAGCACCCATAGTCGGCCGGGGGACTGAGGTGTTTGACGTCCCGATGTCATAGTTAGCCCGGCTACCTTCAGTTCAATATTAATTTTGGTCCGATCTACGCAGAATGAACTTACAGTATCTTGAAGTCTTGCAGTGGTATACTTGGGTTTGGATTTAATTTTATTAATTGCTTTTTACCCGCGGCTTCGCTCGCGTGAGTTGAATTTGGGAACATCATTAAATGCTGTTCCGTGCCAATTTATGATTGATCACTTTAGAGTCACCCGGTGTCTCTAAAAGTGATCGAATGAAGAAGAAGAAGAAGAAGAAGAAAATATTTTTTTTAATTCTGAAAGACAATTAGACTCAGATGATTGGTATTTGGCATAGATATAATATGCTACAGGAACACGTGAATATATATGTCTAGAAACACCTACTATTTTTTATCGGGCATGTCTTTCGATGTATCCATAAGAAAGGTAAATTGTCTTGGAATCAACTTGAATAACAGTGGTAGAGCCACGCGGCAGCTTTTTGTCGCATGGATGGGCTGGCTCAAACCGGGTGTACCACGACCACAGAATACCAGCGTGAAGTAGGGTTTCTTGCATTTCGCCTGGTGAGTGCAGTGGCCGGAGGCCCAACCCCCCCAATCAACATGGTAGTGGAATTAAACAGAAGACTACCCCAGGAGGGTACCAGCATCCCTGAGAATCCTCGCTGAGCATCCACACCCATGCCTACCCTACTTTTGCTGCGGGTGCTCAGGCGGCCTGGGCGAAATTCCGCTCAAGACGAAACCTGCTCGGGGCAAGCGGAGCAAAAGACAAAGGCAACCCCTACATTTCCTGTGGATTTCTGCAATATGAGGACTTATTCAAACCTTAACGCCGTCCACTACCATCTGGAGACGGCAAAGCCGCCCTGCTTTTTCTAACCGAGACACAGGTGTCCTCTCCGGCTGATATTGTATCTCTCCTGCCTGGGTACAAATTGAACACCTTTGTGCCCCGGGCTGGAGTTTGCGTGTACGTCAGAGAGACATCTGTTATCGACGCCTCGGCAGTCTTGAAGGTACGGACCTGTCCATCCTATGGCTGCGCGTAGACAGCGACGACCATCCTCGCGTCTACGGGTGCCTCTATAGGTCCCATAGCGGTAATGCCGACACAGACCGACTCATCGACCACGTCCAAATGGCTGCAGACTCCGTGCAACAGGTCCCTTCCGCAGAGATCGTGATGCTCGGTGATTTTAACGCCCACCACGCTGAATGGCTTGGTTCCCGAACCGATCATGCGGGTAGATCTGTTTATGGCTTTGTTTTGGCATATGGTCTGACACAACTGGTTACTTCTGCCTACGCGGATCCCAGATGTGGAAGACCATGTACCTTCCCTGTTGACCTTCTGCTGACCTCTCATCCGGACGGATATCAGGTCTCCGTCGATGCCCTCTTGGCTCTTCGGACCATTGTCTGATCCGGAGCACGGTGCCACACGCTTCCATCGCAGTTGCGATCTGCAGCTCGCCGCCGTGTTTGGCACTATAGGTCAGCCGATTGGGATGGGATGCGGTCTTTTGCATCCTATCCTTGGGGGCGGGTTTGCTTCTCGCCGGATGATCCCAACGTTGTTGCTGATTCTGTCACTGATGGTACTTCAGGAATGGAATTATTTATTCCATCATCTGTGGTGCTTATCGGAGGCAGAACTCAGCCATGGTGGTCGCTCCCTGTAAAGTTGCATCACGCTAAGTAGGAGTGTTACCGGGCCTGGGCTGACGCATCAACGTCCGGGATGTAAACACTAGCGCTCTTAAAAGAAGTATAATTCCGCCTCCAGGTCCTTCAAAGTGCCGCCAAGGCAAAGTCAGAGCACATCGGCAGAATTGGCGAGAAACTAGTTCGCCTCCCTACGGGAACACGTGCATTCTGGTCTCTCGCCAAGGCTGTCCAAGGAACTTCTGTCAGCCATCTCCGCTATCTCTGCACAGGGTGGACGACTCACTGGCCCATGACGCAAAGGAGAAAGCCGATCTGCTAGGCTCTTTTTGCTTCCAACTCGACTTGATGACGGGGAACATACCGCCTACCATCCCGCGTGTGAGTGCTCCATGCGGAAGTGCTGTTTACACAGCGCTCGGTGCGTAAAGCACTTCTCCTGGACGTCAACAAGTCGAGGGCCTGATGGAGTCCCACCTATTGTGCTGAAGACGTGCCCGGAGTTGGCACCGGTTTTAACGCGTCTTTTCCGGTACTCTACCCCAGGCGTAGTCCTGAACTCATGGAAGGCAGCTTTGGTGCACCTGATCCCCAAAAAGGCGACCGCTCAGATCCGTCCAACTACAGGCCTATCGATATCACCTCCTTGTTCTCCAAAGTAATGGAAACGATTACCAACTGCCAGCTCATGCGTTACCTTGAGGATCTCCAGTTGATTAGTGACCGCCAGTACGGTTTCCGTCGAGGTCGCTCAGCTGGTGATCTCTAGGTTACCTAACTAGATGGGAGGAAGGAGTCCAAGGAGAGGCGTTGGCCGTTGGTTTGACGTAGCGAAGGCCTTCGATCGGGTTTGCGCAAAGCGCCTTTCGAAGCCCTTCCTATGGGCTTCCGGAGAAATTGTGCAATTGATCACTAGTTTTTTGCAGATCGGAGCATCAAGGTCGTAGTAGACGGTGCATGCTCCGATTACAAGCCCATTAACGCTGGTGTTCCACAGCAAGGTGGTTATCACTAACGTTAGCTTTTTCCATATCAATGATATGTTGCAAACTGGTAACATTCATTGCTATGCAGACGACAGCACTGGTGATGCTTTATACACCGGCCGTGCCAATATTTCTCGGGAAAACGTCACTGAGTACGGAACAAACTTGTGTTCGAAGTCGAGACTTTGTTGAACAAAGTCTCAGACTGGGGCGACTAAATCTAGTCCAGTTCAACCCCAGAAGACACAAGTTTGCGCGTTTACCGCTAAAAGAACCCTTTGTCGTATCTCTCAGAAGGCAAGGCACTTTGTTGCCTCAGCCAGTATCGGAACTCGGTGTCGACATATCGAGTGATGTGCCTCGTGGTCACTTGGAAGAGAAGGCCAAATTGGCCCTAAAAAGCTTGGTGTGCTCAGCAGCGGGACAGTATTTCATGCCGGCACACCGCTTGCAACTTTACAAGGCGCAAGTTCGGCCCCACATGGAATACTGTTCCCATCTCTGGGCAGGCCCCAGTGCCAGCTCCTTCCACTTGACCGCATCCAGCGCAGAGCAGCTCGAATCGTCGACGACCGAGTTCTGTCCGATCGGCTTGACTCACTGGCACTGCGTAGAGATGTTGCATCTCTTTACGTATTTTATCGCATGTACCACGGGGAGTGCTCTGAGGAATTGTTCGACCAATTCCAGCCGCTCAATTTCACCATCGCACATCGCGACAGAACTCGAGATACCATCCATACCATCTGGATGATTGGCGGTCCACCACTGTGCGATTTAGAAGAAGTTTTCCTCGCACAACTTCCTTGTGGATCGATTACCACCAGCGATTTTTCCGGACCGATACGACTTAGGGACCTTCAAGAAAAGAGCCTACACCTTCTAAAAGGCCGGCAACGCATCTGCATTCTGGTGTTGCAGTTGTTCATGAGCGGCGGTAATCACTTACCATCAGGTGAGCTGCATGCCGTTTCCCTCTCCTATAAAAAAAAAATACATTTTACTGTTTACATACATTCATAATTAAAGTTAATTTAGTTTAATAAATAATGATGAATTTCTATGGTCTTCTATCAATTTACGGTATAATGTTTATTTGAGATAATTTATTCATCATCCTATTTAATATTGATTGGCACCATAAAATAGATGTAGATATTTTTTTACGATCGAGTAGTTCAAAATTTCATAAATGCAGTTCAATAATAATGTATACTACACTTGAATAAAACTAATGTCACGGATCTTATCACGTTTAATTTAATTTTTACGAGGGGTTTTACGTATCTTTGGATGAAAGTTCCATAAAAACCCGCGTAAAGGAACATAGCGTTAATGTGAAGCACCGACGCTCCGGGAAGTCTAAAGTGTGTCATGTCATATGTCAGTGATATGTTTAGTATCGTCCCAACCATTATATCGGATCTGATAGACAACAAATCTTTGCATTAGAACACCGATTCTACCAATGATGATTCGCGAGGCTATTGAAATTCAAAAACATCCTAATTTTAATAGGGAAGATGGCTGAGTGCTACCATCTGCTAAGGACCCCATAATTAATAAAATTAAATTCAAACCCAAGCATACTACTGCAGTAATTTTTACCAACTTTAATACTACTGCCCAAAACCCTATTTTTACCCAAAACATCGGAAATTAAAAAAGTTAAAATTAAACGCAAAAAAATCCTTAAAATTTGTTTTATTCCTTATACATTTTATTCACAGTGAACGTTGGCACTAAACTCATGAACGGGAGTAGGAAAATGTTCGCCTTGTTGTGGCGGTGAAAGAGAATCTGCCACCTCATACCGTCCCATCGTAAGAGGCGACATAGGAAAATAAACAGGAGATGGGCAGCATAATGTTTTCCTGACAACAGATCTAAATAATATAGCGTGGTGGCAACCCGCTACCAAGCGTGGCAACTATAGCAAATATCCAGCCACTTGACAATTTATGGGGAGGCCTATGTTAATTTCAGTGGACTTTGATAGGCTGACGATAATGAGTTCTACTCATCTTTGCAACCCTTAATATTTACGGTAGAGTAAACACAAAAGAACATACTGAAAATATGAATGAAATATAAACTGCATATATTGCCCCATGAAAAGTAAAAAGTAGCAGCTTACATACATGTTACATCAATCAACAGATTCATCCTCGAGGAATCGTACACGTTTGCTTCCGTGCCATGATGAAACTTCATGAACACACGGCCTCGTATTGAAAACTGAAACTAAGCTTTTGCATGATTGTTGACCACATCTACCTACCTAGTAATTACACATCCAACGATGCAACGAACGAATTTTCAATTATTTACATCATATTCAGTAGCATTCTATTATTTAATTTTATCATAATAACCATTTTAATTTATTTAGAAGTAAGTAGATGGCGCTATTGTTAGATGAAATAATGAAAGCCATACTATAGTAATATCAGCGATAGAAGCGAACAATATAAAATCTCTAGTGTTGAATAAGCAAGCTATTATAAATACTCTAAGAAAAACCTTATCAATTTTCATATCTTTGATATGTACGTCATTTTATCTATTGAAATTATTACACTTTACACTTTTAAAAGAAAATAAAAATACTAAAAACTAGACGTTAGAAATTTTAAATAATTTTCAAAATCTAATTATTAAAATTTTGTGTTATTTGTATTATTTACTTTATAACTATGTAACTGAAGGCAAAATTATACTACTTTTCCATTTGATGACAGATGGCGCTGTTTTGATAATAAATCATGTAGTTGCAAATTATTTTACCAAGGCTTTTTTGAAAACACCAGTCATACCGCCTATAACTAAGATATAATAGAAAATTAACATCTAATGTAAGAAAAATACTTATCCTTCTTTTTTCGAAGTTTCTGTAATCGGATAAAAAGTAGCCTATAAGTTCCCTGGTTACTAACTACCTATATACAAAATTTCATGTAAATCGGTCCAGTAGTTTTTGCGTGAATCCGTAATAGTCAGAGAGACAGACAAAAATTCTTAAAACCACTAATTTGCCTTCAGAACCCTTTATTTAGTCCCTTGGACTTGTTTTTCAAAAATATATTGAATTACAGACACGACTTTTCTACAGAATTATTATATGTATAGATAGGATCCTAAGCAGATGGCAGCACCCATCCATCTTCTCTATTAAAATTAGGATGTTTTTAATTTCAATAGCCTCGCGAATCATCCTAGGAATCGGTGTTCTTTGCGAGGATTTGTGGTCTATCAAATCTAATGTAATGGGTGGGACGATCTTGAACATGTTCACAAACTGCAGACTTCCCGGAACGTCGATGCTTCAAGTCATCTATATGTTTTTACGCGGGTTTTTATATATCTTTTTGTTTGTTCTATGTAAGAGAGACCATATTCACAATCCAGCTTGTACTCTCCTGCAAATTATAGAGGGTTATGACATTTGAGTGATGGTAAATATTGACTAATCTTCTTCAACGGCTTATAGTAGGTTTTAATGGAAGCTCGCTTCAAGATGTATCCAACCTTGTCTGTGACTCTGATATAGGGTAGTGCAGCAGGCACACGCTCGACTGTGCCAGCTTTACTCGGTCACTGTGACGTAAGCGCGGGACTCGAAGCTTGTTGTCTTGCAATACTTGCTCAACGTGCTGAAGCTCGGCGGCCAGATGTTTTCTGTCACAGATCCTCGTGCTTCTGAAACAAAGATTTTCCCATGGTAGCTAATCTGTGATGGATGATGGTGCAATTCACCATTTAAATATCGGTTGGTATGGGTCTTTTCCTATACACAGTGTGACCAATAGTGTTATCAGGATTTCGGATGACTAAATGAAATGACCGAAAATGACCGGACTGCATTTGTAGACCACCTTAATTCCATAAACTGTAAAATACAATTCACAATGGAGTTAGAGGCAAACAATTCTTTAGCTTTCCTAGATGTTTAGCAATAGACTAGGTCATTTGTAATACGCGTTAGAGCACACGGTCCCAAACATACCTGTCATAAAAAGGTACTCTGTGCTTCCTTCCACTTGCCCAGCATTGCTGCATAATTATTACCAAGACGTCGCGATCTCTGGCCAGTTTCGCCTTCGATGCCCCTTACAAAACCGCGAACTACGCAGCAACCCCATATTCCACACAACATTTCAACATTGTTTCCACGGGGCAATTTTGCTGACTTGATGGGAAACTCGGTCGCCGTGGACTCACATTGACGCACGCGGTGTCAACCGACATAGCACCTTACCAGAAAACTAATGCAGCGAGGCAATTCGCTGACTTGATGGGAAATGTGACTGCCGTGGATTCACAGTGACGCCCGTGCGTCATCCGATAGCATTATGAGTATATATACGAAACTCCACGATGCCATTTCACTTCGTTTCAAGCATCGAACAAGTGTAGACTTAATTAGTATTAGTTCTTTTATTTGTAATATCTTTATAATCGTTCTTTTAAATTAAATTTATTAAAAATAATTTGATTTTTTTTGGTCCTCCGGCGGCGACATCCATAATTCGCTCGTAAGCACTTACATATTTGTTTTTGTTCTGGATACTCGCGATAGATAAACTGTGTCTGTAACATTTTAAGAGTTCACGATTTATTGCTGTTTATTTATTAAATTGTTATATTTTTAAGTGATAATCTGCAACAACTGAAACATAAATATTAGGATTTTGAAAGTTTTACGTAGTTTGTAATGAGTATCTTCTTAGTTCAAAAAGATGCTAATGTGACGATGATGAGATTACCTCAAAGTACATTTTATATACTAATTACAATGACTGTGACTGGTAAGTTTTGGCGGTAGCTTGATTACTGGCAGATGGCTGCTCCTGTATGATGTACAAGAGATATGCAAAAGTGGTGCGATTTTGTGTATTATATGTCTGCACATGTGCACTATTATCATTAGCGCATGAAAACGATGAAAGAAGTGCTCTGATGGTGATGTAAATCTCAAGTCATTGTGTCTGCTAGGTGCCTTAAGTCTCTATCGTTATCAACTGTCTGCAGGCTCAAGCTGCCGTCTAAATCTCTCAAAATTTCGCTTCAAATTTCACGCATCAAATGTTAAGAATAAAATTTTAAATAAATTATAGGTCAAAAAGTTTCTTCGAATTTTGTTTGTATAAAATTGAAGAAAATCTCTTTGGTTGTTGTCTCGTTTTAATATCAATACATAGACATTAAGAAAAATAAAAATAAAAAACACTTTCCCGCCATTTTTCAATTGTTACGGAACTATTACTACGGAACCCTAAAAGTGGAACAATATCGGCATATTAGTAGTTACGACACAGCTGAAGAATTGAGGATTAAACACGAAATAGTTATGACCCATTTAAAAAGTCTGGCTATACAAAAAGCTCGATATTTGGGTACCACACGAGCTCACTGAAAGAAACCTAATGAATCGCGTACTCATTTGCGATTATCTATTGAAACATAATGAAATCGAACCATTTTTGAAAATATTGATCACTGGTGATGAAAAGTGGATTACCTACGACAAGAACTGACCAGACCACAGACTGTAGCGAAACCCGGATTAACACGCAATATGGTAATGCTGTGTATGGTGGGACTGGAAGGACATCGTTTATTATGAGCTTTACCGCGGGCAAAAATCGATTCGGATCTCTACTGCCATTAACTAATGAGACTCAAGCAAGAAATTGAGAAAAACGGCGGAATCGATCAACAGAAAAGGAGGTCTTTCATCATGATACCGCCAGACCACACACGTTCTTGGCCACCAGCAAAAATTGAGAGAACTTGGTTGGGAAGTGTTAATGCATACCCATATAGTCCTGACCTTGCACCCTCAGATTTTCACCTGCTTCGGTTTCTTCAGAATTTTCGTAGTGTTAGGCTAACATCAAGAGAGGATGTCAAAACTACTTGTTGCATTTTTTTAATCAAAATCCCAAGATTTTACAGCAACGGATTATGTCACAACCTACAAGATGGCAAAGTAAGCACTGAACAAAATGGCACATATATATATATATATATATATATATATATATATATATATATATATATATATATATATATATATATATATTATAATTAAATGTAATTAAAGTTTGAAAAAATGTCTTGAATTTGTATATAAAATACGAAGAAACCTTTTCCCCGACCTATTATTACATAGATATGGGCCGCCCTCAGACGTTAGGGAATAGAGTTTATCCCCGATACAAAACTGTCTGTCATTTTCGGGGAAATCAGCACACAAAAACAATCGTCTGTCACTACTACTAAAACGGACGCACGGGAGCAGTTACACAAAATCGGTTTTATACTAACCGTGCTTATAACATCTACGGTAAACGCACGGCTACTTATTTAGTTCCCCTGATTAATAAACAACTGACCTCTAATTTACGTAATAACATTATACGAGAAAATATTAAAACATAATAATTTAAAATTTTGTACAACCAACTTCAATATAAATTATTAAGAATAACTTAAAAACTATTGGTCAGACCTTGATCAAATTTATATGGGACCACATGAGAAACACCAGCTTTCAAATAAAAAAGAATCATCGAAATCCGTTCACGTAGAACGTAAAATTAAAATCTTACTTCCTACTTAACACTGATCTTGACACTCAGAAATTAACCTACAAGCATCTAGTCATTTAATTACCTAAGTTATTTTAGCCCGATTTTTAAACTATTTGCAACACAATGTATATATTCCATTTTCTTTTTCTATTTTATTTAATTTCTTACTCGATACTGGCAAAAGCACGTCCGTAGTAGTTAGTCTATTACCATTTAGCACAAAAAAGTGCATGTGAACTATTAGTGGAAACGGTGAAACAAGTGCTCTGATGGTGATGTGATTTCAAGATAATGTGTCTGTCTGCTTAGGCGCCTTGAGATACCATCGCCAACTGTCAGCTGCCTGCTGGCTCAAGTTGCCGTCAAAATCTCCCAAGGGCTGCACAATGTGACGCATCAAATATTGTGAAGCAGTGTACTATGAAGGATAACTAGACATTGAACTTCAGGCTCAGAACCCAAAGCCGTAAAGCCAGTTATAAAAAAATTGTTTTGTTTACCTGTCAGCCTGCACTGATCACCAACTCAATATAAAGAAGACTTGGCTTTAGCCTTTACGGTTTTTGAAAATATGAAGAATTAAAGAAAATAAGACTTCTTGGCCTTTATGGATTTTGAAGAGACGGAAAGAAGAAAAATAAGACTTGGTTCCGGCCTTTACACCTTAAAATTCTATATATTCAAAATAAAAGACAAGGCTGTATGGCTTAGTTCTTTGCCTGTTCTCTCGAGCGAATAATAAAACAACATTATCAGGGCTCCCAACTTAGGTTTTCCCCTAAATTGGGATAAATATGGGATGGATTTTTAGGACTATATATCTTTAGGGCTATATATTATTCGACTTTAGCTGATTTTTGTTTAGAAGTTTACGATGACTGCGCAGCTGGCTGTAAACCTTTGAAAACGTCTCAAAAATCTGGTTGTATGTTTTGCGTTAAAAATCGGTAGCAATTTATTGTTATCTATTGAAATGCTATTTAGTGATATGATCTGATTCACGAAATAGCGCATCATTTGTAATATTTA
>JAGSMP010002026.1:0-33445 GCA_029286625.1 Parnassius orleans | reverse complement strand
ATTTAATTACCTAAGTTATTTTAGCCCGATTTTTAAACTATTTGCAACACAATGTATATATTCCATTTTCTTTTTCTATTTTATTTAATTTCTTACTCGATACTGGCAAAAGCACGTCCGTAGTAGTTAGTCTATTACCATTTAGCACAAAAAAGTGCATGTGAACTATTAGTGGAAACGGTGAAACAAGTGCTCTGATGGTGATGTGATTTCAAGATAATGTGTCTGTCTGCTTAGGCGCCTTGAGATACCATCGCCAACTGTCAGCTGCCTGCTGGCTCAAGTTGCCGTCAAAATCTCCCAAGGGCTGCACAATGTGACGCATCAAATATTGTGAAGCAGTGTACTATGAAGGATAACTAGACATTGAACTTCAGGCTCAGAACCCAAAGCCGTAAAGCCAGTTATAAAAAAATTGTTTTGTTTACCTGTCAGCCTGCACTGATCACCAACTCAATATAAAGAAGACTTGGCTTTAGCCTTTACGGTTTTTGAAAATATGAAGAATTAAAGAAAATAAGACTTCTTGGCCTTTATGGATTTTGAAGAGACGGAAAGAAGAAAAATAAGACTTGGTTCCGGCCTTTACACCTTAAAATTCTATATATTCAAAATAAAAGACAAGGCTGTATGGCTTAGTTCTTTGCCTGTTCTCTCGAGCGAATAATAAAACAACATTATCAGGGCTCCCAACTTAGGTTTTCCCCTAAATTGGGATAAATATGGGATGGATTTTTAGGACTATATATCTTTAGGGCTATATATTATTCGACTTTAGCTGATTTTTGTTTAGAAGTTTACGATGACTGCGCAGCTGGCTGTAAACCTTTGAAAACGTCTCAAAAATCTGGTTGTATGTTTTGCGTTAAAAATCGGTAGCAATTTATTGTTATCTATTGAAATGCTATTTAGTGATATGATCTGATTCACGAAATAGCGCATCATTTGTAATATTTAATCCATTAACTAAAACCGGTTCCAACTCTAGAACACACGCCCTCAGCACAATTGGGCGGATTCCGTCAAGCCCACTCGACTTGTGGATGTCCAAGGAGAGAAGTGCTTTCCGAACGGATTGCTGTGTGAACCACACACCCGGCATGGAGCGCTCATACCGCGGGATGATCGGCGGTGTGCTCCATCCGTCATCGAGAGTCGAGTTGGACACAAAGAGAGAGCCTAGTAGATCGGCTTTTTCCTTTGCGGCATAGAATAGTGAGTCATCCTCCCAATGCAGAGATAGAAGAGATGGCTGACAGGAGTTCCCTTGGATAGCCTTGGCGAGAGACCAGAATGCACGGATTCCCGAAGGAAGGCGAACTAGTTTTTCGCCAATTCTGCCGATGTGCTCTGACTTTTATAGGAACTGGAGGCGGAGTTATACTTCTTTTTAAAGGAGCTGGTGTTTACATCCCGGGACCTTGATGCGTCAGCCCAAGCCCGGTAGCACTCCTGCTTATAGAGTGATGCTATTTTACAAGAGCGACCAAACCATGGCTGTGATCTGCCTCCGATGGGCAACTCAGAAGAAGGAATAAAACGTTCCATACCCTGAAGTACCACATCAGCGACAGAATTAGCAACAACGTTGGGATCGTTCGGCGAGAAGTAAACCCGCCTCCAGGGGTAGGATGCAAAGAAAGACCACATCCTACCCCAATCGGCTGACCTATAGTGCCAAACACGGCGGCAGCCTGCAGAATACAATCGCGAAGTTAGCGTGAGTGGCACCACACTACGGACAAGACAATGGTCCGAGGAGCCTAGAAGGGCCTTGACGGAGACCTGATATCCTTCCGGATGATAGGTCAGCAGAAGGTCCAACAGGGAAGGTGCATGAGTTACATCTGGAATCCGCGTAGGCAAAGTAACCAATTGTGTCAGACCATATGCCAAGACAAAGCCATAAACAGATCTCCCCGCATGATCGGTTAAACGTGAACCCACCCATTCAGCGTGGTAGGCGTTAAAATCGCCGTGGATCACAATCTCTTCGGATGGGATCTGCTGTGGCAAGAAATCTGTAGAGTCATTCGGAGTCGGTCTGTTTCGGCATTACCGCTATAGGACCTATAGAGGCACCCGTCGTCGCTGTCTACGCGTAGCCAAGGAATGGACAGGTCCGAACCTTCAAGACTGCCGAGGCGTCGAGAACAGATGTCCTCTCCGACGTATACGCAAACTCCAGCCCGAGGCACAAAAAAGAGTTACAATTTTGTAATTTTGTACAATTTGTTTAAATGACACCTGTGTCTCGGTCATAAAGAGCAGCTGGTTTGTCTCTGAGATCGTAGTGGACGGCGTTAAGGTTCGAGTGAAGCCCCCTAATATTGCAGAAATTCACGGATAGCGTGGACAGCTTGCTCTGAGCAGTTATTGTCTTAAGTGGAATTTCGACCCCCCCCCCCTCAGAATACGCGGGGCAGCTTGAACACCCACGCTTAGGAGTGGAGTAGTGTGGTCGTGAATGCTCAGCGAGGGATTCTCCATTACCAGGGGTGCTGGCACCCTCCTGGGGTAGTATTACATTTTACTCCGCTACTATGATGATTGGGGGGAGGGGGTATTAGGCTTCCGGCCACCTGCACTCACCGGACGAACCGCAGAAGCTTAGCTTCCACTCCACGCCGGTATTCTGTGAGGTCGTGATACCACCCCTTCTCGAGTCGGCCCATACGTGCAACAGCAAAAGCTGCCGTGTGGCCTTACCACTGTTAAACTACCAGGTTAAAGTTAAAGTTACAGTATATATACGTGCCACTGTTGGGCACAGGCCTCCTATCATTTCTGAGAGGGTAAGGATTTGAGCCCTGGTAGCTCAGGGGCTAAGCGCTTAGTTGCAATTTTAAGAACTGATTTACCACGAGCTTGACGGTGAAGGAAAACATCGCGAGGATACCTGCATGTCCGTGATATAAGAAAAAAAATATTTCGAAGACTAGTGGAGTTCGCCAACACGCATTGGGGCAGCGCAGCGGACATTTCCTTGCCTTAAAACCGTTATAAGTATTCCTGCCCTTATATATAGGTATAATCATTTAATTTTATATTGGACCAGCGACTCACCCCGGCTAAGCACGAACTTTCATGAACTATTATTCGATAAAATATGGATATGTATAACAAGAAGAGGGAAGAGTAGTGGCGGTGTAATCCACAACTTCATATAATCCCGTAGGTGTCGTAAGAGGCGACAGAGGGAAACAAACCAGGAGATGGGCAGCAATTTCCTGAAAACAACTAACACAAAAAAAACATCTGCTAAGATTGGAAACTATCCTCAAGATCTGCATCAAAATCCATACAATGGTTTTCAAGTTTTAAGTAAACATATAAAACAGACGCTAATAAGCACCTCTTTTTTATACTATTCACTTAAGTAAAATATCCAGTACGGTGATGGGAAAAAGCGCAAAAGATTCGAGACTTGTATTCCGATCTGCAATTTACGTGCCAAGCGAACGATTACGGCAAATACTATATAGGGACAAGTCTAAGTCCAAAATTGGATTGTTTACGGATATTTTTTTATAGAATCAGGGTGACAAACGAGCTCACAGTCCATCTGATGATAAGTGAATGCTGTGACCCATAGACATACCTAGATTAAGAATTAAAATGCAGATGCGTTGATGAATGCAGATTCGTATATGTTATCACCATACGAAAAACAGTAGCATTAAGCTGCTATTTAACGCTGGTATTCTATTTAAGCGTGGTCCTACCCCGGTTGAGGCATCATTCAAAGCATAAACCAATATAGCTGCAGCATGGATCTAGTACGTTGAAAATGAATTCATGGAAGGAAAGTTAATAGTAGTATTTATTTAAAGTTGCAATAGTATACTTGATGTCTAGTCTATGACTGATAGTATCAACTTACTATCACGTGGACTAAGCTCGCTTACAGTACAACCTATAAAAGTCCTAAAAACATGAACATAGACCTCCCTCTATAGATTGCCTTATATAGGCGATTTTGCCATAGTCGCTAAGCTTGGCCAGGGTGGACAACCGCAGCTTATATATATATATATATATATATATATATATATATATATATATATTAAATTATTAATATGCTGACTAAAAAGTTTTAAACTTTTAGTCAGCATATTAAGTATGCATTTCGTTTTCTACCGACTTCAAAAGACTCAATTGACTGTATGTTTTTTTATGTATGTAACCTTATGACTTTTCTAGGTGAACCAATTCTTTTGTTATTTGAAAGCTGCTTTTATGTGGTTCAATATAAATTGATTAACGTCTGACCAATAGTTTTTAAGTTAATAATTTATATTGTAGTCGGTTGTACAAAATTTTTAATTTTAAATAGTAAAATGGTGCTCAAACATACCGGCCCACAAAAATAGGAGAAACCGCAAGATAATGCTGTTGTGTTTCAGCGGTGAGAGGGAGAACACGGACTTTAGTCTTTTTTTTGTTTTTTCTTTTAAAACGTTACTCCACACTCAAGATTTTCTCCTGTATCGTAGGGCAGTTTACATACATAAATTCACAGGACAAACATCCAGACCTGAATAATTATTTGTAGGCCATACAAATACTTGTTCCGGTGATCTGAACTGCGGCCAAACTCATTGTTAGCCACTGTGCCACGGCCGTGGTAACGTGGCATTACATCTTAGTTCTCAGGAGTGATAACACATCTGCATTTTTAAAATACTACCAATGCTATTAAAATCACTTATATACCCTGTAACCACCTGGTAAGCTTAAATGTTTGTGTTAGAGGGTTCACGACATTAGCCGAATGATGGATTTGAACCAACGACCTTTTGAGTTCGCGGTCCGCACCCTGCCATTAGGCTACTGTCGCTTTTGATTCTTTATTCACTACTGTGTTGTTCACGTATATGTACAATTGAAGGAGCACCAATAAAACAATTAATATATAGAAATCGAGACGGCTGGTATACAACGTCCGCTCGCACTGGCGGTCCGCGTAGAAGTGAATGCGAGAGGGCGCTGTCCCGCCGCGTTGATTCGTTTATTTAGTTCCGGAACACCACATCATTGCCTTTTAAAATACATAATTTGAAAAGTACGTAATTTAAATAATAGATATAAATTAATTAATAATATTCTTGACTATCATTAATTGAATAGTAAATTTTGTATTCTTAGCGTATAGAGACTGATTAAATTAATCTTTTACTATCACTCTAAGACTCTTAGGCAACATAATTTAAAGGCTGACATCAATTCTTCATAACCATTTTTTTTCTATAGCATCATTTGTTCTTCGTTAATATCATCACAGACCGTCCATTGTCCTTCTGCTCTTTTCAGATGTATTACATTTCTCCTATATTCTTTCCCTGTGCAATCATTTCTAAAGTTTGCTTCATTTTTTTTGTACTATTCCTGTGTGTGTTTGGGGTTGGGTCGACCTCAAGTGTTAATTCATTATCTTTTGTTAAATTCTTAACATACCAACCATACAAAAAGCAGCAGCATTGTGCAGCTATTTCACGCTCGATCTCGTGTGGGAGTGGTCTTTCCCCGGTCGGGCCGACAAATTTGTGCTAGAGTTATAATACAGCTGCAGTGTGACTGTAAAAACCTTTTCGAAAGTACCTAAACGTCATCTCTAGGATAGATTCATCATCATTACAGTCTACCAAAGTCCAATGTTGAACATAGACCTCCTCAAAGTTTGCCTCATAGGGGATTGCATTGGGCAGGCGGATTCGCAACTGCAGTTTTTTTTTAATTCGTTATTAGGAAGATACTGCTGCACATCTCTTGTATAAAACTATAAATAAAAGTCCTATGTGAAACATTTTTTTTATGTAAATAAAAACTAAGTTCATACTACAATAAACAATACTTACATAAACTCTCACGTCTGTCACCCGAGGGGGTAGGCAGAGACTACAAACTTCCATTTAATACGATCCTGACACACCTCTCTCGCTTCTTTCACGTCCATATATCTGAAGTTGTGCACAAAATGTTTGTGAACAATTAATATGCACAATTTTGGTGGGACCGTACCTTAAGTTCATAGAGACAAAACAAGACAAACAAACACTTTCATACATAATTGCGGGTAATACAAGTAAAGTTGAAATGGACGAAATCGTTAAATGAAACGACAAATATAAAGTCACGGACTCACCACGTGGCTATAAACGAGACCCCTCGCGCTAAGACTTTAAGCCCTCATTTCATTAGGTCGTCAAGTCGTCTAGTGGAAGCCCTACAATGCTTGCAAGTGTAAAGGAGACTCACGAATACCTTCCTTCCCTATCGGTTGGCAGTTCTTTGAGCTACACCAGCCAGGCCGGCCATTATTTTATTTTTATAGAATAAGGGTGACAAGCGAGCACCCAGTCCACCTAATGGTAAGTGGATGCAGCCTGTAAACTTCTATATCTATCCTCGATAAAGAATTTTGCTCAAAAAGATGGATTGCCTCGTTACCAGTAAAAAGGTTCTCCGGTTCTTTACACTCACCATACGAAACACAGCAGCATGAAGTTGCTATTTTACCCGTTATATAGCGCTGTCATATATAAAGCTGCATTTTTATAGTGCTGCAGCCATAATATAGCAGCTGCCACGTAAAATAAATATATTAAAGAGTGACAAGCGAGCATAGCATATATATATATATATATATATATATATATATATATATATATATATATATACTAGCTGTTACCGCAGCTTTGCCCCATGGTCACTGGAAATGAACTATCCATTGCTTTTTGAATTGAAGAAAACTGAGTTTTATAGATTTGTCAGAGATGCAGCCATTAAAAGAAACAGCAAATTGATTCGTCAGCCTATTTAAATGTTTTGAAACGCAGCGTATAGGAAAGCATGAAAATAGCCTGTTTATTCCAAATGGAAATGGGATATTTTTAATTAAAGGAAACTGAGCATAATTATCCGTCAGGGATAGACTTTGAAAAGAAACTGAGCTAAATTGATTCGTCAGAGATGCAGTTTCTGAATTGAAAAACTGAGCCAAATAAAAGATCCGTCAGAGATGCAGCCTTTGAGTTGAAAGGAAACTGAGCTTAATAGGTCCGTCAGAGGTGCAGCATTTGGAATTGAAAAGAAACTGAGCTAAATAGGAAATTTTGAATTGAAAGGGAAGATCTGGGAATTCTGATTAATTGATTGTGGAATTTTGGAAAAAAACTAACTGAATACCACGAGTATTTTAAGACGCTACTGTACACAATGTTATATGTTTTCCATTCGGGGAAAGAATGTGGAATTCTGGGCACTTGACACACGCGAACATGCTACATACAGCTGACCATGAAAGCACGGTTTTCTAAGTTGACCCCGCTACCTGTAACGTTTGCCCTTGCGCTTTATTAATTGTCATTGCAAAACTGAGCTTAATAGGGAACTGCAACCTTTGAATTGAAAAGAAAGATCTGTGGGAATTATAGGGATCCGTGGTATAATAACATTTTCACCTTTTCTACGCCTGTCAAAATTGTAGCACCGATTATGTTCCGTCCAAGATGTGTCACGCAGCCTTGTCCCGTTACATAACCGAGGAGCATCTAAATTTCGCATTAGCATGACTGGGACGCCTAATTTTAATTGAAGCTTATGTGAGGGCACACCTGACAACTCTAGAGAATTTATAAACTCTACGGGATATGAAGTGCTCTGTTGTGTCCATAACTGTGTCTACTGACAAATACTCTGTTATTTCTCCTGCTACTTCGCTTAATATATCTGAATTTATTTTGTTAACGCTCTCATTTTTTGGTGCAAGAATCGCCCTTTCACATAACCATTTGTCTTCATGCATGTTGTTCGTTAAATCTGAATAAACGCTCGCAATTAATTCGGAATGACTCTGTACTAAATTACAAAAATCTCGTCAATTTAACGCAGCCCTCAGCATCCGTTTCCAACCGCCCATCGCCAATTTTAATAGTGTGTCAGCATAGTTTCCAGCATTGATATCATTATACAAATGCATATTCGTAGTTAAACTGAATTTTGTCACCTTGTTCCATAAAATAGACGACTTGAGGCATGCTTTAATTTCATCTGCAGGTGTGCCCTTTTGAATGACAGGTAAAGTTTGGCGAAAGTCACCAGCCAGTAAAACCACCATTCCTCCCATTACATCGGTATTGCTGCGCAAATCCTGGAGCGTTAGATTTAGTACTTCACAGCTTTCTTATGCGACATTGTACTTTCGTCCCACTAAAAGTTTGCATTGTCGTAGCATTATACCTCGTGCACTATTTTGCTAAAGTTGCAGATCGGCGATTCTTCCTGGGCTAGATTTAGAGGAGTTTTAAAACAGAATGTGCAGTGCGGCCCCGCTTAGCAGCGTGGCGACTATACCGGAGGAAGTTACGGCCACAGCAATGTTTTATCTTTCCGTACTTGCGCTAATAATAAATTTAACAAAATGTCTTCCCAGTTCCTCCAGAGGCATCTAAAAGAAAAGTGCACCATTTCCAGATTCAATTTGTCCTAATACCTTGTCAAAACTCGTTTTTGTTCGGGAAGCAAGGGTACAAATTCGGTTACTTGCTGCTGCAAAGCTGGTATATCGTAGTTTGTTTCACGTATAATTTCATCACTTAGTTCATTTTGGTTGTTCGCTGAGGCTTATCATTCCAAAGTCGCTTAATTTTTGCCTACCATTGCCATTACTTTATCTTCAATTTTCCAAGCGCTTCATTATAAATGTGTTCATTGTATGTCATGTTCGCGTGTGTCTGCTGTAACCTTCCAAAATATCTTCCGCCATGTACTCTTTATATTTGTCCCACAATTTATGTGCATAAGATAGCCGCAAGATGATATGAGAGTTGCATAAAGATCCCTAATTTTGGCTGGTGACTGGCACTGCAGCTTCCTCCATGGTTTCGTCCCAGTGATTATCGTTTTCTAAAGATGCAGAGCTTCACATGCTTCTCTATAAGTGCATTGCAGCATTCCTGACCGTTGACAGTTTTAAGGTCTTTATATCCTGTAGGACCCCGAACATGGTGCAGCAGCAATCGTAAACAGAAACATTCAAAATTAGTTACATGGACGGTATACACACGACCAAGGGCATCTGATGACTTTACACCGGGCCAATTTGCAACAGGCGCGCCTTGAATACAGCGTTTCCACTCCTTCCTAGATGTGTTCCAAGTATAATAGCGGGGACTTCAGAATATAACAACGTTTTTGCAAAGGGTCGGTTTGACAAAGTTGAAAGAAGGCTGTTAGTGTAGTTTTGGCGGTGATGCAATTCTTTCTTGAAATTTCTTTCGGTGAAATATACACGCTCTCCATTTTCTAAGTGCACAGCAAGGTGAGTAACTGTTGGGTGCCTTTCGTGTAAAGCCAAGGAGATGCCACGCTGCCTCGTTACTGCTGACATAACGCCCTGCTTGAAAGGTATGTACTTCATTAACAGGATTTGCCTCTTCACTCCTGAGAATAAATATTGCTTGGTCGCTTCCTTTATTTATGTACTTACAGATATACTTGATTGCGCGGACAGAGCTACATGCTTCTACATTAATGTGGGCATTAAACATTTTACATAGAATGGGCGGATACGGGACAATCCAGCTGTAATTTAAGGTTTCGAACGCTCCAGAACGAGAATTGATTGTAACTTTCCTGCCACCATCTTCGGGAGCTCTGCGTCTGTATAAAAGGTAGCCATTGTCATTGTGCACTGTTTCTTTTAATAGCTGTTTAGGGAATTTCTTTGTACATTTTCCTTCTTTCATACATGGCGATATTGAATTTCGTGCTCCACATGGACCGTGAATCATATTTCGGACGATGGTATCATACAATTCTTTATCTTGCTCAGGATCCGGAATCTCGGCGCTTATTATGTCGTCTATTTGGCTGGGCTGCAACTTCTCTTTAAGCCATATTAGAATGTGGGCATGCGGTAATCCTCTTTTTTGCCATTCAATTGAATACATGAAGCACTGCACCTCTCCGAAAATTTTCCCTTTGTTAATTACATACATTAATTTTTGTACTTTTAATCTAAATACTCTAGCAACTAAATCGTGTCTGTCAGTACTTTTTTGGCCCGGCATTAGCTCCTCGTTTATTTCTTTCCATGTGGGATTGCAAGTAAAAGTAACAAAAAGATCAGGTCTTCCGTAAGTTCGTACATAGGCGAATGCGTCTTGTGTGTACTCATGTAGGTAGCGGGGACTGTTAACGAATGATGAGGGCAGAATTACCATTTACCTAAATCTCTGGGGTTTACATTGGCGTCGCTAGAAACTGCAAATGTATATAATTCTCAACGCGCAGCTTTTGATTTAAAGATATATAACGGAGACGTTCACTTTTACCTTCACATACATGTCTACCAAAATTGATGAAATAATTTTCTACACCGGGCTAAGAGGTTAAAATCATTTTCTCGCAACATCATATGATACGCATAAAATCCATAAATGATACTTTTTGTTCGGAGTAGGCTCCTTTGTGACAGGGTTAATGACTGGAATTTGAAATGATAACCCTCTTGTCCTTTGCAATAAATCAATGGGTATTGCAGAGCGTCATAAAACTTGTGTATCGGCTACCCGTTGCAACGTATCATCACGTGCTCGCAAGACAATGTCTCGTGAAGAAAATTGATCACCACTAATTACGGCTGCTATTTCGTTTATCAAAGGTGCATTGTGGCGCCTTTCATACTCTCCTCGAGGGTCCGATCTGCGTGAATGATGACTTTATAATCCTCTTCAGGTAGTTTTCTAAAGCAGTTTTAAAGGTTTTGACTAAAATGTTACGTTCATGCAAGAATCTTTGAATTTTGAACACTGTGTCTCTCTCAACTCCCTGGATAAATTGGCAGCGACGGTCTACCTCAATTTCTTCGTCACCCATAAAATATACTTGTAAAATTTATGCTGTTCGTTTTCAGCTGGAAAAAGTGAACCTATTCTATGATAAATTTGCCCTTGCACCGTAAATGTAGGCGAAAATCCCGGCATTATTATTTCGGTCAACTCCGAAGGACGTCATTTGAAAGCATGAGTTATATTTCGGATCCTGTTTAAAATGCGCCGTGACTCATTAGCATCATATAAAAGAGAGTTTTCAAAGGTTCTTCTGGTTCCCCAAGTAACGGAAGAGACACTTTGCCATTGAACAACATGCCTGCGGTCTAATCTTTCCAGTTTAAAGCGCTGCAAAATCGACACGCCTTGTCCATCAGTCCGATAACAACTAACCTGTGATTTTATAATAAATCAACGGATCATAATTGAATGCTGCGTCATTAAAAACCGACCAATTGTTTCTTTGAAAATTTTGTCGACGTTCAGCTTGGAGCTGTGCATTTGCATCTCTTCGCGCCTGTGTCTGTTCTGGTGTTTCAGATGCCCTTATAGTAGATTGACGTTCAGCTTGCTCAATGAGTCTGTGTTGAGTTTCATTAGGTGTTTCCGCGGCTCTTAAGGCGGCCTGACGTTCCACTTGTTTGAATATCCTTTGCTGACTTTGAGCAGGTGTTTCAGTAGCTCTTAAAGTAGATTGACGCTCTGCCTGTTCAAGACGCCTTTGCTGACTTTGATCAGGTGTTTCAGTAGCTCTTAAAGTAGCTTGACGCTCTGCCTGTTCAAGACGCCTTTGCTGACTTTGAGCAGGTGTTTCAGTAGCTCTTAAAGTAGCTTGACGCTCTGCCTATTCAAGACGCCTTTCCTGACTTTGAGAAGGTGTTTCGGAAGCTCTTAAAGCAGCCTGACGCTCTGTCTGTTCAAGATGCCTTTGCTGACGTTGAGAAGGTGTCTCAGATGCTCTAAAAGCAGCCTGACGCTCTGCTTGTTCTTGCCTTCTCAGTTCAGCATCTTCTAAAGATTCTAGCGATCGAGCTAATCTTTTCGCTTGTCTTTGAGAAGATACTCTTGAAAGGCTGGACTTACGTTTGCGAGGCATTATGAAATAAGAAAAAACCTATTTATAAAAAAACGTTAAAATACCTAAAAGGAATTAAATTTCCTTTTAAATATTTTTTAGCAAATCCAAAATATCTAAAAGGAATAAATATTCCTTTTAAATATTTTACAATCAAAACAACAAAACCTATTCAAGACACAACACGAATCCGAAATCGATAGCCAAAAAAATCGAATCAACTTAAACCAAATCACAAAACAAATCGCAGAAAACCGAAATCGAAAGCAGTAGTCAATATAAATATAACCAACGAAAAGAAGTAAGTGTATAGGTACCGTATACACTATCTATACTAATAATATTCCTTTGAAATATTGTTAAACAACCTAAAACAACGAAAACCAATTCGATTCTAAATAAACAAAATCCAAAATCAAAGCCAGAGTCTAAATATGTATAGGAATACCAACCAAATCAACAAAACCGATCCAAGAAAATACACAAATCCGAAAATGAAAGCCAATATAAATCCATTCAACCTTAACCAAATCACAAAGCAAATAACAAACAACCGAAATCGAAAGCAGGTAGTCGAATAAGCTACGATATAGAAACAATTATATAGTATAGGTACATGCACTATAATTTGACGCGCGGCTCATCGGCAGGAGTTAAGTACATGTCAGGAAACATTTCGTTACCGCGTTTTAAAAACCTAGTAACGACATCTAGCGGAATTAATTTAAACTATGTATAAGTTAGTTAATAAGAACTCTCAAAAAATATTTTTCTTATAATTTTGCACAATTTTTCTAATTGTAATACCGATTCATTCATAACCACATATAAGAACTGTATTCATTTCCGTTCAATAAATATTACTAAGGCTTATTAATAAGGCTTACTAAGAACTGTTTCTACCATTGTTAAGTAATAGTTATGGTTGAAAGCGTGACAGGTGGTGACAGTATTTCTGATCCATACTTATAATCACGCCTGTAACCCTTGCGGGTAGGCAGAGCATCAACGGATTACTTAATATCGTCTGCGAGGTTATCGCCTATTCTGTGAATTACGATGCACCAAAACGTTTGAAGAAAATCAGCTGGTGAATTTTATGTTTTTATCGCTCTCTTCCGGTCCTGCGTGGAAAAATACAGATCCATACATTTTTATCTTAATTTTGGTAAAAGACACAATAATCCAGATATTCTGACCTTCTGTGTTCGTCCATCGTACCGTCGTCCGTCTTCTAGAATCACGGTGGCGCCACCTATTCGACAACTGCTACATATTCGATTTTCCCAAGGGAATGATATGTTTTCCGCTGAAAAAGTAGCCTATGTCACTCTACATCCACCGAAATATCCCCATACAAATAATCATGCCATGCCGACGCTCTGTTGCGACGTGAAAGAAGGACAAACAAACAAACAAACACACTTTCGCATTTATAATATTATTAGTATGGATATATAAAAGCTGCGGTTGTCCACCCGCTGGCCAAGCTTAGCGACTATTTAGATTAGCGGCAAAATCGCCTATAGGAGGCAATCTATAGAGGGAGGTCTATGTTCATGTTTTTAGGACTTTTATAGGTTGTACTGGAAGCGAGGTTAGTCCACGTGATAGTAAGTAGATACTATCAGTCATAGACTAGACATCAAGTATACTATTGCAACTTTAAATTAATACTATTATTAACTTCCTTCCCATGAATCCATTTTCAACGTACTAGATCCATGTTGCAGCTATATTATGGTTGTAGCACGAATGATGCCTCAACCGGGATGGAGGACCACGCTTAAATAAAATACCAGCGTTAAATAGCAGCTTAATGCTACTGTTTTTCGTATGGTGATAATGTATACGAATCTGCATTCACCTCTCGGTTGAAGTTGGACTTACCTAGTCGGACTATTTGTCCCAGATAAACATACTCGTCAACAACTTCGAGCTTACTTATAAGTAAATAAAAGAACGGGAGAACCTCACAACTGTTAACGAGGCATTCTTTAGCCCTTAGTAGTGACATTCGAGGATGGACGAAGGTGTCTACGGCTTGTCACCCTTAATTCTAATATAATTTAAAAAAAAGGTTGTGGCTGTGTCGTCAACATGGCCGTGTGTTGCACGTGAATACGTGTACGTTACGAAACGAACTTAAATAATAACACAGAATACTAGCGTAAAAGATCAGATTAATACTGAGTGTAGAGAACCGGAGACCCTTTTACTATAAATGAGGCATTCCATCCTAATCATCAGTGGTGACAACAAGTCAACATTTTGATTGTTAACCGAGAATAGATTTTACCCACTTACCATCAGGTGGACTGTGTGCTCGTTTGTCACAATTATTCTATAAAAATAATTCCAGATTGTGATTCATTCAAGTTGGTTGCAGGTGTAGTTGCCACAGTAGCCACTAATCTTCATATGTCTTCATATGTAAGTTAGTTTTTACTTAAATTTTACAAAATGAAGTAAATAACAGTACACCCAGATCCGGAACATTTATTCCGTGCGGGTTCGAATCCGCGGGCCTGCAGTGGCTTTAAACGCTTAGTCACTGCGCTACCGAGTCGTCAGATAGCGATATGATAAAATTATCTGGATATTCACAATGTATAATAAAAATTCTGGTATAATCACAATTATTCCAGAATTTTTGAATTGACCGAAATATCCATATAGCGTAAACCATATTCAGTTGTAATTCACAATTTGCTTTGTCGCTTGCAGATTAGTGATGGTGACTGTAATTAACAGAAACAATTATTAGTGGCAAGTATTTAAATGGATTACCCTAAATTCAAGGTTTCACAAATATTTAATTTTGCTCATTAAAATTAAACTTAAAAATTAAAACTTGTAATATAAAGTAAAAAAAAAATTGGAAAATCAAAAAGTTAACACCTCGAACACTCATGTAATGTTTTTTAATAATCAATTTACTTTTATTAATTACCGAAACACGTATTTCGTTTAAAGCTATAAAAAATGTTTTTGTTTAATCGTACTACAACTCCGCTTCGCGTTCCATGTGTGCAAAAGACTACTACAAATAACTAGGGAAGTCGGTACTAAGAATAGTGTACAGAAGTTTAAAGTCCCGACTCCTGAAGCTATTATGCAGAGATTATTTTATTATTTAATTAAAACTAGTTTTACGGATTTTATCGCGTATATTTAACTTATTTTATATTCCCGACGTTTCGAGCACTTTACAGCACCCACGGTCACGGGGGGACTGAGGTGTTTGACGTCTCAAAGTCATAGTTAACCGGCTACTTCCAGATTAAAATTATTAATTTTGTTCGGATCTACGCAGTATGAACTTTCAGTATCTTGAAGCTTTGCAGTTGTATACTCAGGTTGGGATTTATTTTTTTAATTATAGGATCCCAAGGAGATGGTAGCACAGCCATCTTCTCTATTGAAATTAGGATGTTTTGATTTCAATAACCTCGCGAATCATCCTTGGAAGGAATCGATGTTCTTTCGCGAGAATTTGTGATCTATCAGATCTAATGTAATGGCGGGGGATATGATCACAAACTACAGACTTCACGTTACAGGTTTCACGTCAGCTATGTGTTCTTTTACGCGGGTTTTGATAGATCGTTTTGTTTGCCCTATATAAGAGACCACATTCACAATCAATCTTGTACACTCCTGCATCTTGCAGAGGGACATTACTTGACTTGTGGTAAAACTGACTAATCTTCTTCGGCGGCTTGAAGTATGTTTTAATGGAAACACGTTTCAAGATGTAGCCAATCTTGTCAGTGACACCTGTGACATATGCCAGTACAGCAGGCACTCGCTCGACTGTGGCCAGTTTCACTCGTTCACTGTGACGTGGGCGCGGGACCCGAAGCTTGTTGTCGTGCAAAACTTGCTTGACGTGTTGGAGCTCGGCGGCCAGGTGTTTACTGTCATAGATCCTCGTGCTCTGAAACAAAGATTTACCCTGTAGCTAACTGTGAAGGATGGTGGTGAGTCGCCGTTTAAATATCTATCTGTATGAGTCGTTTATCTATACACAGTGTAGCTCAAGGTGTTATCAGGTTCGAATTACTAATTAACACATCTAGAAAAGCTAAAATTGTTCGCCTCTAACTCCATTGTGAACTGAATTTTAGAATTTATGGAGTTAAGATGGTCTAAAATGCAGTTACTTTATCTAAAGGTAGTATTGTGAACGTGACAATGGGTGCTGTAAAGTGCTCGAAACGTCAGAATATAAAATAAGTTAATATACGCGATAAAATCCGTAAAAACTAGTTTTATTTAAATGTGTAGTGTTCGCGCAAATATAAGAAATCATTATTATTTTATTATTTTAGTTTCAAGTCGGCTTTTACTTTTTATTAAAAGCCAAATTTTTGATCCATATGAAGAATAATATAAAAATAGCATAAAGTTAATGAAAAGAATCATTAAAATATTAAGCAGTGACTGGCTTTAAGTGACTAAGCCAAAAACTGAACAAACACTAATTTATTTAATACCAGCGGCCCGCCCCAGCTGCCCTGGATGCTATCCAGGGCATCCAGGGCATCCAGGGCCTATAGGGCTTATTAATGTTACGTTATTTAGATTTAAGTTACTAAAATGCCGTTTATATTATCGATTTTTCGTTTTTTCACAAAATAATCAGTTTTCCGGCTGAAATATAGATTTAGCCTAGATCCCTCCTGGCATTGTTATCTATCTGTTCATGAAGTTTCATCACAATCGGTTCAGCAATTCCGAAGATTATCGGACAGACAGACAGAGATACAGAGATTTTTAATGATTATTTTTGTCTTATTAGCATGCAAATAATCCCCTGAGCTTAATACCGTTACCGTTACCGTTACAGCCTATTAAAGTCCACTGCTGGACATAAGCCTCCCCAATAGATTGCCTTAGGAGAGATACTTGCCATAGTTGCCACGCTCGGTGGTAAGTTAATTGTACTATGCCTATAACCTTCACGCGTTTTACCGCAATCTGTTGATTGGTATGGCTGCGCATAAAAACGAACAAAGAAACATAATTTTTAATATATTATATTAATTATTATTAAACTGCTGAGCATGGAACACACATACACTTTTTCTAATGCCTCACCTCATTAGTCGACGCTCAAAACTATACTTAGCTTAATAGACCATGGGCCACCTTATCTTATTTCATATTAGTTCGCGACTGTAGTTTAGCCAAGGCTAAACCAGCCACTAATACCTACTGATCGCACAATCAGTATTTTAGTTTTATGTAGTATTAATAACGCTATCCAAAAATTTTAAATCGCATTATGATTATAATTAATTTGAGCTAGTTTTAAACTTTTTATTCAGCATATTTAGTATGCATTTCGTTTTTCTACCGACTTCAAAAAGGAGACGGCACTCAATTCGACTGTATGTTTTTTTTTATGTGTGTAACCTCATAACTTTTTTCTGGGTGAACCAATTCTTTTGCTATTTGAAAGCTGCTGCTTCTTATGTGGTTCCATATAAATTCGATTAACGTCTGACCAATAGTTTTTAAGTTAATAATTTATATTGAAGTCGGTTGCACAAAATTTTTAATTTTATATAGTAAAATGGTGCTCAAATATACGGTACAAAATAGCAGTGAGAAACCGCAAGATAATGCTGTTGTGTATCGTACGGTGAGAGAAAACACGGACCCTTTTACTGTCTTTTCTTTGTTTTCTTTTAAAACGTTACCTCCACACTAAGATTTTCTCCTGTATCGTAGGGCAGTTTACATACATAAATTTCTAAGGACAAACATCAGACCCGGAACAATTATTTGTAGACCATACAAATACTTGTTCCGTGGGAATCGAATCCATGACCAACTATTGATTTAGTATTGACATTCGAGGATGGACGAAGGTGTCTACGGCTTGTCACCCTTAATTCTAATAGAATTTAAAAAAGGTTGTGGCTGTGTCGTGGACATGGCCGTGTGTTGCACGTGAATACGTGTACGTTACGAAACGAACTTAAAATGAAGAAGCTCCCCCTTCTGCCGCGCGTGATACGTCTCACTCCTCACACAACATAACGAATTTCTTGATCCTTTAGCTATCGAGCGGTGCAATTAAATTTTGGATGTAGATATTAGATATGTAGCTGTGCGCTCGTGTGTGTGTGCGCGCGTGCGTGCGTGCGTGTGTGTGTGTGTGTGTGTGTGTGTGTGTGTGTGTGTGTGTGTGTGTGTGTGTGTGTGTGTGTGTGTGTGTGTGTGTGTGTGAATGTGTGTAACCCTCTCATAACTTTTGAATGGCTTGACCGATTTGAACGAACTTGGCGGTGTTCGAAAGGGTTTCATCAAACTTAGATTTTCTTTATCATTTGAACCGATTCAGACCGGTAGATTTTGAGAAATCTCAAAAATAAAATTCTCAAAAAATGTTTTCTTGAAATAACTATTAAAAAGATGTTACGATCAATTACAAAATCTAATCAGCTCTTACTCTTGAAAAACGCCGTCTATTGCTGTTAACCCCATGAATGTAGGTTGATGCGTTAAAGAAATCGTTAACGAAAAAGTATTTTTTCAAATAACTTTGAAATTTCTTCTCGGATCGGTTTTGATGTCATAAATTACGTTTTTGAGCTCGAAGAGGTCGATGAGCACAAAAATCTCAAAAACGTCATAATAGGTGGAATTTGAAGCTCTTTGCATTTGAAATTAGCGGAAAGTTCCAGGGATGGCCTGTAGGGTCAACCGAATTTTTTTAATGCCCTACCCTTTAAATCTGCACGTCTTGTACCTTTAAAGCTACTCTAAAAATTAATAAAGACAGACACTTCCTTGACCAAAAACTCTCTCAGATATGAAAGAAGGCGTATACCCAGCAGTGGGATGTATTTATGCTGTAACTTTACTTTAGCTTCTAATACAAACTCTCACGCTCGTCGAGGGGTAGGCAGAGATAAAAGACTTCCATTTGGCACAATTCTCTCACACCTATTCCGCTTCTCTCACATTTATCCAGATATTATAATATATAAAAAGTATTATATAACCGGAGAAAGTCAACGAACCAAATAAAATGCCACAGTTCGTTTAGATATTTCCACAAAGTCAGAAATATCTAATTTGTGAACGTGTTCGTGGATTTAAGAATTCGAATCAAACGACAATCGACAAAGGACACGACCATAGACGCTGTATCACAGCATTAGTAATGAACCTGAAAACATTGCTATATTGTGTCGCACAAAAATCCTCAGGGCTTAAATTTCAACGTCTATAATTTTACAAAGAACTCAAAGCTTTGCGAAAAATAATATTCTTCGCTGTAGTAATATTATAAGACATTTTTGTTCACTCTATGGATAATATTAAATGATCTATTTATTTCTAAAGTATATTTGTAAATTAAACTTAACACTTTAGGTTCATTAATCTATAACAATACCTCATCCATCCATCCGTTAAAGCCCATAAAAGTCCACAGCAGAATATAAGTCACCCCTTTTGAATAGTGGATGGGGCATATTTGTTAACAACAACAACAAAACCTGAAACTTAATATGATGACTCCAATTCTTAAAATTTCCGTAAAAATCCGTAAAAACTAGTTTCATTTACTCAACAATATTATATTGCTTTTTTAATACAATAATATAAAAGGCATTAAAATTCTGTTAGCAAGATAATATTAAATAAAGACTCATTATATATAACTCACTATATTGAGTTTTATGGCAGCTTTCTTAAGTACTTTTCTATCTTCAATTATTTCCTTTGTGCTATATTTTGCAATATATCGAGAACTGAAAGAAAACTAATAACGTACTTGTAGACTCTCGAACAAGATAACAATGATATACAAATAAAATTAAATGGTTATAGAGGTATAATAACATAACATAACAAAAAATACGGAATAATTGAAACGAATACATTTCTTTATTATTTACTCTTTTCAGCACATATTTTTTTATGAATTTCAAGTAGGTGGTAGAGTTATGTCGCGATATTATTCTCACGGCACCCACGGGACAATATGAGGAGATGGGTTATCTTAGAACACCATCACATGGCAAATACAATTGAATATGTTTTTATATAAATATTCATTTGACTCTTAATTCTCTTGATTATACCAAAACCTGATACCTTGATTGATATTCAAAACTTGAAATCTACGTTGATACCAAATTGCAAGTTTCTATGTCACCTAAAAGTAGACTATTGGAAACACTGTCGCGTGTCTAGATTTCAAGTTTCGAAGTGAAACTTCTTTATCGACGTGGTGGAGAAATTTTATGCATTATTAAAATAATCTCTAATCCCTCTGCAAGATGCAGGAGTGTACAAGATTGATTGTGAATGTGGTCTCTCTTATATATATGAAACCTGTAACATGAAGTCTGTAGTTTGTGATCATATCCTAGACGGCCCCCGCCATTACATTAGATCTGATAGATCACAAATTCTCGCGAAAGAACATCGATTCCTTCCAAGGATGATTCGCGAGGTTATTGAAATCAAAAACATCCTAATTTCAATAGAGAAGATGGCTGAGTGCTACCATCTCCTTGGGATCCTATAATTAATAAAATTAAATCCCAACCCAAGTATACAACTGCAAAACTTCAAGATACTGAAAGTTCATACTGCGTAGATCCGAACAAAATTAATAATTTTAATCTGGAGGTAGCCGTGGTTAATCCATTTAAATACTTGCCACTAATGATTTTTTCTGTTAATTACAGTCACCATCACTAACCTGCAAGCGACAGGCTGACATCCGACTTCAAACCGCAAATTGTGAATTACAACTGAATATGGGTTTACGCTATATGGATATTTCGGTCAATTCCAAAAATTCTGGAATAATTGTGATTATTCCAGAATTTTTATTATATATTGTGAATATCCAGATAATTTTTATCATACCGCAATCTGACGACTCGGTAGCGCAGTGACTAAGCGTTAAAAGCCACTGCAGGCCCGCGGATTCAAATCCCGCACGGAATAAATGTTCCGGATCTAGGTGTAATAAAGTTATTTACTTCATTTTTGTAAAATTTAAGTAAAAAACTAACTTATAATCCATTATATGAAGATTAGTGGCTACTGTTGCAACTACACCTGCAACCAACTTGAATGAATCACAATCTGGAATTATTTTTATAGAATAATTGTGACAAACGAGCACACAGTCCACCTGATGGTAAGTGGGTAACATCTATTCTCGGTTAACAATCAAAGCTAGTATTCTGTGAGAGCCTGGTACTTCTCCCATCGAGCGGACATATCCGTGCTAGAATCGTATAGAAACATACAAACACCGTTTTTCATTTTAAATTATTAAAATATGTGTTGAATTTGGTATTATTTTTTGACGTCTGTAAGTATTTTACATTTGATGAGCTCTTTAAAGTATCAGATACTATTCTAGAGAAAGCTAGAAAATTGTTCTATTGACAAATCCTAAAATACTGGGTACATTGGCAATGATGGAAATACTTTCCCTACTGTAGGAGAGTCCAGAAGTTTGTGTTGGGCTAGTTTAGGCGTTTATGGTTAGGATGAGCCTTAACAGAGAAACCAATAGAATCTCTGAAAGAACTTTAGGGAATAGAAAATTATCTGCCAAGTATAAGGACTTTTCATCTGCACAGGACACAACTCATTTTCATTTTAATACTTAATCAAGGATGGTGGATGGCGTTTAGTACCCAATATATCAAGAGACCATTTCGATAAGATACAGTACGCAGATTGCTTTCGGCGCGATAGAATTATTCTGACAGAAAACTTCTTATAATATATGGGCTGGTTAACGCGGCTTTTGCCCATCTAGTTCTTTCCCGCTCTTACTTCACAGTAATTGAGTTAAACCAGCTATAGTTGAGCGTGTGTCAGCTTTACTACTAAATTTTAAGGAGATACAAACAAGATTGACAACTTCTTAAAGCGGGCTTCCATACGCACGTACTTCATCCCGCTGAAGAAGATTAATTCGATTATAACCATTAGTTAAGTACAATATCTCTAAATAGTATGGAGTGTACAAACTTGGTGGTGATTGTAGTAAAATTTTATTATTTATATTTTGCATCTAACAAACAAGACAAACTATGAGATGATGGCGTATGAGAGTCAAGATGTCAGTAAGCTGTCATCGGGAAGACGCTGCTGCCCATCTCCTGGTTCAACTTCCCTCTGTCGTCTCTTACGACACCCACGAGATGATATGGGGTTGTGTATATCCTTACACCGCAACTACTCTGAAAATAGCCGAGATAACAGTATGACAAGGGACGGTTAGCAAAGTCAAAATTGCGAGATTTCTGATTCTGACCTCACAGTGAATATTACTGATAGTTGACAATCTGATTATAAAAATGATCATAATATGGGATATAAACACCGTTACGAGGTTATTCCAGCATTATCTCTAACGGCACCCACGGCCATATTCCAAAGTTAAACAACTATATTATACACATAACCTTAATCACCCTAATTATAAGGGGCAGTTTGAGAATGGCTCCAGTCATAGAAAAGTTTGATTCCTTCCTCCATGGTGGCACTACACCGGAGGCGTGGAGCAAAAGTGCGGTGGTCTTGTTCTTCAAGAAAGGCGACAACGCTCTCCTGAAGAACAAAAGGTCGATTTCCCTTCTGAGCTGCGTCTACGTGCTGTTTTAGAGAGTCATTATGAATTGTCTCGCACGCAGATTCGATGACTTTCAGACTCCCGAACAAGACGGTTTCCGAAAAGACTTAAGCATCATAGACCACATCCAAACCCTTCGTCAAATTGTACAGAAGACCGAAGAGTACAATTTGCCACTATTTCTTGCGTATGTGGAATATGAGAAAGCCTTTGATTCCCTCGAAATTTGCGGGGTGCTGTAGTCCCTTCAGCAGTGCCAAGTTGACTATCGATATATCAAAGTGCTGAAGTGTTTCTACAGTAAGGCTACGATAGCTATCCGAGCACAGAACCAGAGTACGAAACCTATCCAACTGCAGAGAGGTGTAAGACAGGGTAACGTTATATTTCCGAAACTCTTCACCGCTGCATTGGAAGACGTTTTCAAGCTACTGGACTGGAAAGGATACGTATTAACATCAATGGCGAGTACATCACGCACCTTCGATTTGCCGACGATATAGTCCTTATGGAAGATTCGCTGGAGGACCTAAGCACTATGCTCAATGACCTCAATAGTGCTTCCCAACGAATAGGTCTTAAGATGAAAATGGACAAAACAAAGATCATGTATAACGTCCATGTCACACCTATGCCGGTAGTTGTTGGGAGCACTAAGTTTGAAGTTATTGAAGAGTATGTTTAGTGATGACGTGTTGTTAGTGATGACTTATAGATCTGAGACGTGGTCCTTCACTGCTGGCCGTGAGGAAGCTCAAGGTTGCTCAGCGAGCTATCAAGAGGGCATGCTCAGGGTTTCCTGCGTGATAAACTTAGATATAAGGATGTCCGCAGTAGGACCAGAGAGACCGACATAGCCCAACGGATTAGTAAGCTGAAGTGGCAATAGGCCGGCCATATAGCTCGAAGAACCGACAACCGATGGGGAAAAAAGGTTCTCGAGTGGCAGCCTCGTACCGGCAGGTGAAGTGTAAGACATAAGTAAGACATGCAGGAAGTCGATGGATGCAGGTGGCTCAGGACCGTGTTTTATGGCATTCCTTGGTGGAGAACTTTGTGCAACAGTGGACTTGTGAAGGGCTGTAATGGTGATGATGACGGAAAAGTTGAGAGAGAGAGAGAGAGAGAGAGAGGTAAACTAGCATAGTATGGGAAGATTATTCGAAGGAAAGTAAACAATTTAACAAGAAGAATATTGGCTATGAAAGAGGATGGATATAAGAGTGAACAGAGGCCTAAGAAACCCTCTTACGATCAGGTGGGATAGTAGTCGAGCAACGGCTTATAATAGTAAAAAAAATAGAAGGACTATGTTTGGGATGATATGTGTAAGAAAGAAGTAAGTGAAGGGATAATTGCTAATAGAGGAGAATAGGAGAGGAAGACATGCTATGCCGACCCCAAATAACATTGTGTAAAGGCAGGACGAAGAAGGGTTATAAGGTCAACACGAGCGTCATAATCGCATCAGCGACAAAGCCCTTTTTCTATGAATAAAAAAAAAGTTCAAAATAAATGTTTTTCATTAAAAAAAATGACTTTACGTTTAATCTCCTATAAAATTCACCCCTACCTCTACACGTTACATCATAAAGGCGAGAAAGAGCCAACAGATTCATTGCGAAGCAATATTCAGATTAAAAGCGCGTTGTTAGTTTTAACGTGTGGTCTAAGTTATAAAAGTTTTCTTAAATTCTTATATTTATACTGCATATTTATTGCTTATATTTATTTTGCTGTAGTTATAGTTTTAGCACGAATGGGTCTGCTGGACCGGGGACCACGACTACGAATAAAATTATGCTAGATTTCGAGCCTTCGCATTCGCCAACATGCATTTTATGTATTAAGTAATTTAATGTGTGTCATTAAATATTAAATCTATTATTGGGTATACCCAAAGTTTCTTCCGAAAAGTTCTGCCAGTTTTAGTAGTATTTTTTGTATTCAATAAAGAGTAATTAACAAAATTTTATTAATAGAATCAGGCGTTACTTTGCGGAAATCCATTAAATTAAAGTTGGAAAAATTTACTTTGCCAATATCCGCTCAATAAAATAAACTGATGTGTCTAACATAGTTTGAAGAGCACCTCCCGCCCTCATCCCTGTCACCACTAATCCCAGCACCACTACTCCCACCACCACTACACTAGGAGAGACACAACACCGACAATAATAGTGTAGTAGACTCTGCGGTGGCTGACCGCTAAGTGAGCGGCGAGCCAAAAACAGCTGCTATTTATATAACTCGCCGACGCAACCGCTCCCCACTTAAATAGCGAGCGACCGCGTCATGCGATAAAACATGCGACCAATCACCACCTGACGTACGCAGCCGCCTGCTATTAAAGCCAGAATACCAGCGTAAAATAGCGTATATGATATTTTACGCTGGTATTCTGTGAAAAATGGTCATGGAAGGAATTAAAATAATTCCCTGTTACGATTTTTCCAGTAAACTACATAAATACAAACCACACCTATAGCTACCGCGCGAGATTTCAGTAAAAACGTTCTAGAGAGAGAGGGAGTGACATACACGTTGAATAACTGCATAAAACGCTAACACTTGTGCGTTGTAAGCTTTAAAAATGGGATACACTGAACAAGCAAGGATTTTTGCAGATGAAACATTAATTAATTTCTGACCTACGAGTAATTTTTGGGTGTACTGCGAATAATGTGTTTGCTTGACGGATCAGGCAATATCAATTACCATTCGATTTTAATAACAGTAGCTACAGAGAATAATGTATGATAGTGAATAAATAATAGGGTTTTTTAAATGTCCTTTTATATTTTATTGATTACTTTTGTTAAGTTGACATTTTTTTTTTATTTAAATTTGTAAAGGAACTATAGCCGCGAGCGCGACTTGACGACGCCACTGAAGACAAGAAGGCTGGTTCTTTTATCGCCCAAAAGTTAAGAAAAGCCATTCATCGAAGAAACGCTGCCAGTGCACCAGCCAGTGTTCTTGGCACTATATCAAGGAGAGTAAGACTGTGTGATCATTTTATTTATTAGTTTCTTATGCTCGAAATTTTGAATTACAATCTTCAATTTCATTACTGGAATAAAATAAAATATTCTAACTTCTTGTACTTAAAATTTTTTTTTCAAATGACAAACCAAATTAAATTTCAAAAAGTTGGATGTAATTGTGTACACAGCAAAAAGTGAAACTTTTTACGACATATCATTATCATTTTATTTTATATTTTACATAAAAGGTTAAATAATAGTATACTCATGCAACCCCGGCAGTAAAAAGTTACAGAAAACGTGACTTTTTTTTAATAATGCACAAAATTTCTTCACTACGTCGATAAAGTTTCACTTCCAATAGTCTACTTTTAGGTGACTTAGAAACTTGCAAATCGGTATCAACGTAGATTTCAAGTTTGGTATCATCAAGAGAATTAAAGAGTCAAATGAATATTTATATAAAAACATATTCTATTGTATTTGCCATGTGATGGTTCTAAGATAACCCATCACCTCATTTTGTCCCGTGGGTGCCGTGAGAAGTAACCATGGTAAATGCAAGATAGACTTTACAGCACCCGAAAGATGGCGGTATACTATTTCATTTACGTCCGATATAAAATATCCAGAGCAGCATTATGAGTACTCACGTCTGGTACAGTGATTGTCTATCCACCTGTCAAGCAAATCCTTCTTTTTTATAGGATAGGGTGACAAACGAGCACACAGTCCACCTGATGGTAAGTGGTTGCTGTGACCCATAGACATCTAAATCTATCCTTAATTACGAATAAAATGCAGATGCGTTGTCACCCGTGAGGACTAAGATGGAATGCCTCTTTTCCAGTAAAAAGGATCTCCGGTTCTCTAAACTCACCATACGAAACACAGCAGTGTTAAGCTGCTATTTTACGCTGGTATTCTGCGAGAGCGTGGTCCTCCCCGGTGGAGCCGACCCATTCGTGCTACAACTATACTACTAATATAGCTGCAGCATGGCTCTGCCACGTACAAACGAAACCTTCTTGCACGAGACAGGCTTTGGCCCAGCAGGACTTTGACTGGCTTACGAAGAAGAAGAAGAAAAAGCAGAAATTATGTCTATCAACCTCTGTTGAACATAGTCCAACAAAGTTTTTAAGAAAAAAGTGTTATTGAATAAACTACATATTTTTCTTTACTCGCTCAAAGGCTAAGTAATTCAGCGAGGAAACGAAGCTTGCGTTTTAGGTTGTATATTAGTAGTAGTAGAGTAGTCGGGGTATGTAGTAGTACTGTATGATAATTCAAGTTTTAGTTTTTTAATAATGATAATAATATGATGGATATCTTAATGTTATGTAAATAAATACATATAGAATAAAAATAATTAAGTTACCAGAAGGAACTGTGTTTATTTTATCGAAGTTAGAATAAGGTTGACAAACGAACACACAGTTCACCTGGTGGTAAATGGATGCCGTGGTCATTAGACAACTGCATATTATATCGTCACATCTCACGATACCCAGATAGAAGATGGACCGTTGAAGCCACACGATGGAAAGCACCAAAAGGGAAAAGGAATGTCGGTCGACAATTAAGACGGTGGGCTGATGACATAATATACGTCGCAGGAAACGACTGGATGAAGTCAGGCAAGGACAGGGAGTCATGTTTCCATGGGATGGAAATCTGAAAATTGAAAAAATGAAAATTTCATAAGGAAAAAGGAGGCCTTTACCCAAACGGGGGTCCATATCTCATAAACAATACTAACATTAATTATAAGTATTTCTTTCTTAATTTTAAGCTATAACCTACTAAAAAATACAGAAAAATAAAAAGAAAGTGAAGATATGGAATAAATGGCTTTATTATTATTATTATTAGTATATTATATCGTCGAATACTAATTAAGAAGTTAATCATCCCTGGGGATTAATAGAGAATGAACCTTACCATTAAGAAGTACCTCCGTCATTCTATCCCAAAAAAAAATCTATTCCGCCCGTCGTCTCATCCAACAGCGTCATGATACAACTTTACATTTTATTTTTGTAAGAGCGGGATCCTTCCCCGGTCGAGCCCACCTAATCATAGCACGATAATACACCTGCAACGCGACTCTACCACGCACATTAATTTATTAATACTTGTTAAAGAAATAATTTTAACTTGCCCAAAAATAACAGAATTAAAATTGTATGTGCAGTAATGTGAAAATTTAAATATTTATGCTAATATCGCTGCCTAGTCAAAGAGAAAACTACAAGTACTGTTTTCCATTTTATAATATTTTTTGTACTGAGAACGCTTGTGGTTATGGGAAGTGTGCTATTTAAATTTTGGTATTGAATATTTCCATAAAGATAAATTCACTTTGATGTATGCTATGAAGAAAAACTATATTTATTTTAATAAAATAACATTTCCAAAATAATATTTTTAAAATACCTATACATCAGTTAATAAACAGTTTATAAATAGTTTCTTCAAAATATTCTATTCACAGGCAACGGACTGTCTTCTATATATATACTATAATAAAACTCGAAGATGACAATTTCAAGCCGCGACGATTTAGCCAGCCCCACCTGAAAAAGGTGGGAACCCGCTCGGGGGGAATCCTATTATATCCTATTCTAATCTACCCTACCCTACCCTATCCTATCATAGTGGGGATATTTGCCATAGTTTCTATGCGTGGTGGGCGGGTTGGAAAACGCAGTTTTTTTAATTTTTTTATTTGTCATAAGAAGACGCTGCTGCCCGCCTAATGGTTTGCTTCCTTTTGTCGTCTCTTACGACACCCACGGGACTACATGGGGTAGTGGACAACAACATTACACGTTGTGCTTGTCACTTACATTATTAAGAAAAAAACGAAGGGAATCATAAGACCTTTCTGGCATTTCCTAAAGTCACCGCTAAGAACCGAGTGTACGAAATGTGGTGACGGATTTTTCATCATCATACCATTCAGATTCTGGAAATACCCTTTCATTTTAAGATTAATAAATTGAAGTTAAACAAACTTCTTATCTTTATTTTGTAAGGAACTTCCAAAGTTTAATTAAAGTATCTGAAATGCAAGTTCGTGTTTGATGATAGTTCAGGAATGCTATCGGGAAAGTTTTTCCAACTCTATTCTTACGCTTTAGTTTCCAAAATTAGTAGGTACCTAATTTCGTTACAGTTTCATTTGATATCGAACAATGTAGGTTAAAGTTGTGAAAATGAACAAGCTAAGATCCAGAACTATAGTAGTTCAAGGGCTTAGTGATAGACGTAAATTTCACAGTACGTGAACAATTCGGGTTCGATCCTCGCCGGCACCAATGAAATTGTTACACATTTTTAGGGTTCCGTACTTCAAAAGAAAAAAAAACGGAACACTTACAGGACCGTCCGTCCGTCTGTCGACCTGTCTGTCTATCAAGACCCTTTTTCTCAAGAACGCGTGAAACTATCAAATTGAAATTAATATCATATACGTAGGTTTACACTCTCTTGGAGTTCTAAAAAAATTAAGATCTTAAATTACTACCTCATTTAAACATACGGCCTCTTTCGGTACGTGCTTTATCAAAGCAAAGCGAGAGAGGAGCCCCAATTGCGTTCCAAAAGTAAATCTAGCGATCCCTTATACACGCTGATGGTGACCACCGTGGGGTTTTAGCCGGTAGGATTTCGGAATAACCTTTTCATTGCCCCCGCAGCGGAAGGTATCTTTGACGATTTTCCCACGATAAAGAAAAGGTTAAAGATGTGAAAATTGGCAAGGTAAAATCCGCTTGGAGCCACAGTAGCTCGGGTTCGATCAATTTTTAAATGCATTTTAAGTGCTTAGTTACCGCGTGCTTGGCTTGTTACCGTATAATAAAATATTCCCAGGACATGTGAAGTCCGCGAACACGCATAACAGCAGCGCATTCTAATTACTATTTTACTTACAAAGATAGTACTACATAATAAAGAAATACTTTCACACATTGCAGAATATAAAGTGGAAACGGACGAAGCCGTTAAATGAAACGACAAAAATAAAGACATGGACTCACGCGCGGCTATAAACACGAATCCCTTGCCCTTAAAAAACATTACTTTAAGGTTCTTTGAAGAATGTGTGCTGTAAAAACCTGAAAGCTAGGGCAATGTTGCCGGTGTATTTGTTAATGTTTAGCCGACATCGAAATAAGTTTATTTTTTTACAGTAAAGGGTGACAATCGAACAGTCCATCTGATGTTAAGTAGATACTGTGGCCCATAAACATTTACATCTATCTGCAATTAAAAATCAAAATGTTGCCAGGGAACGCAAATTAAATGTGGAAGTATCACTTTAATGGAGTTAACATTTTGTTTTATAGAATAAGGGTGACAAACGTGTACACAGTCCCCTTGATGGTAAGTGAATGCTGTGGCCCATAGACATCTACATTTATCCTCGATTAAGAATCAAAATGTAGATGCGTTGTCACCCCAAGAAGGGTCTAAACCGGTTCTATACACTCACCATACGAAACACAGCAACGTTAAGCTGCTAATTTACACTGATATTCTATGAGAATGTAATCCTGCCCCAGTACAGACATAATATAGCTGCAGCATGGCTATCAGTGTCAAAGTTACGACACGTCAGGATCTGCAATCGTCAACTAAGCGTGGCGATTATGGTAAATCCTCTCTATAGAGGAAGAGGCCCCTGTCCAGCAGTGGACATTTACGAGTTGATGATGAAGAAGATATAAGAGTTGTAAGAGCTATAATATAGAAAAGGTAAGGAGGAAATGGTGATTGTCTTAAACTGAGTAAATTCCATGTTTTGTGATCGACTATAGATCTTACTTCTACTTTTGTTCTGAGGTTAAATTTTTTTTAATTACATGTAACTTTTATTTGTTGAAAGAAAAATCATATAAACAATAATACAGTTACTTACAAACTTTAATTAGTTACAAATATATATAAAATATTTATTACAATTATAAAAAAACTCTAAGTCTAAGAACGCTGTCTACGTTTCCTCGATGAATGGTTATATTTTGCATTTGAGCGACAAAATACCCAGCTCTTTTGTCACCAGCAGCAACGACCAGTCGTGGATACAGTTCCTTTAGGGAATTCACCGCACGTGCTCCCACGTACCGATAGTCTCTACATCAAATGGCACAAATATGTAGTCATCTTTCAGAGACTTATATTTGCGTAACTTAATTTTTTTTAACATTTTAAGTGGAATACTAGCAATGGTATTAACCTGCTCAGGTTATTTTAAAATGCTTGTGTTAGAAGAGGTTTATGACAGGTGAATTTGAATCCATGACCTACGAGTTCGCGGTCCGTACTTAATCATTAGGTTACTGTCACTTTAACACTGATTTTCGTCAAGAGTTCTTTTCCGCTTCTGTTTTATTTTGATAAATTAAGAGAGTAATTATGAAAATGTTTGGAATAAGAAAAGACAAAGAAGAAAATCTTAATTGACCCATTTGTAGCAAACGATTTGCTACAAATGACACTTGAGAGACTTACGTTGAAGCATTACTGTCATGATAAATTGTACGTAATGTAATTTTTCATGTTTCTTAATAACAATAACAACACAGACCAAGTAATAGTTAAAAAAATAACATGTACAAGAAACAAAATGTGTTTTAATTGTATAAAAATATCCAAGTATCCAACATTAACCGCGCAGTGGCGGCTCCTAACCCATATTATCATCCCGTGCGTGTCGTAAGAGATAACAGAGTAATGCACACCAGGAGATGGGCAGCAGCGTCTTCCTAATAACAACTAAAATAATTAAACATACGATTGCCAACCTGCCTGCGTAACGTGGCAACTATGACAAAATCCTCGCTGAATGGCTATATTTAGCCTTTGAGCGAGAAAATAACCACCACCAGCAGCGACTTTTAGTCGTTGATACAGTTATTTAGGAAGTTATACACCTATGAGGCAATCTATGGGAGAGGCCCACAGTCAGCAGTGGACTTTTGATATATTTGCTGTAACGGTAACGGTATCCAATATTCCGGGAGCCACAGTCCGACCAAAGGTCCTGGGATTGTGTACCATATTCCGTTATGATGGAAAGATTGGACGTTAGTCTTTCCAGGTTTAAAAAAAATGAAATTCCATGTTAAATAATTAAACAGATTTCACTGATCAATAATTCGCATAAAGAATAGCACCGTAATAATTTTGGTTCAACAAGTCGAGTTCTTGTTTCGCGATTGTAGCGCAGGGCGTGATTTTAAGTAATTAATTGGTTGGCGTCATTTTGCTATGATGAGAGTTCGTTTCACCCTTTGCCACAGATTTATTTAATTAATATCTGAATTTTTGATAGCCAGAGATTTCAACTCATTATTTATTTATTGTTTGTACAAGTAAACGTAAACCGTGTAGTGACGGTTTAAGATACACTTCCCCATATCGTGCCGTGGCTGTCGTAAGAAGAGACAGATAAAAATTTGAACCAGGTGACGGGCAGCAGCGTCTTCAATTTTTTTTAAATAAAATAAAGGTGACAGACATGTGCACAGTCCACCTGTTGGCAACTGGATACTGTGTCCCATAGACATCTACATTTATCCTCGATTAAGAATCAAAATTCAAATATGTTGTCACCCTTGAGGACTAAGATAGAATACATCGAATGTAGTTAAAAGGGTCTCCGGTTATCTACACTCACCACACTAAACACAGCTTAAGCTGCTAGTTTACGCTAGTGTTCTGTGTGAGCGTGGTCTTTGCCCGGTCGAGCCGACCCATTGCTACAATCATAATATAGCTGCAGCATGGCTCTACCACGTATGTAATAACAGCTAACAATAAATATACTGTGGCCTGTTTCCCGTCCACCCATTTGGTAGTCTGTGGTGGAGGCCTATGTTCAGCAGTGGCTGTGACGGTATGTAATAAGTACTACAAAAATTTTGATTCGTTGTCACCCCTGACGGTTCATACATATACGTATCACGAATGTAATTCTCGAGTTCAAAATATAGCTTTTGGCAAAAAAGTATGTTTATAGATGGAAAATTGTGAAAGAAGTTCTATATTAATATTAATATATGCCGCGGATGAAGTTCTTAAAGGAACTCCATCCGCGGCTGGCCGTTGCTGCTGGTGATAAGAGGGCTGGCTCTTTTCTCGCTCAAAGGCTAAGTATAGCCATTCAGTGGGGAAACGCAGCCAGCGTTCTTGGCACGATACCGCGTGGAGTAGGACTGTTTGATAATTAAATTACTGGTTTTAGTTTTTTTTTATTATAGTTTTTAATATTGTATATTATATTTAATATTAATCCAATATTCCATTAGTCACCTTTTAGTACATGTAAGGCGACTAACAAAGTCGGCACTTCCTTCTTTGTATAACTCCCACATAAACATTGGAGCTACAAGTGCCAAACTAACATGGAACAACTAACCGCTGAAGACTAAGATGAAAGCTCACAAATGTCTCCCGTTCTCTTAATTCACCGTACGAAACACAGCAGTATTGTACCGCTATTTTAAGCGGCACAATAAGCTGATATTCTGTGCGGTTGGTCTTTAATACGCTGCAGCGTGACTCAACCATGAGTAAAGGTAGTAGTATGGTTAATTTTTAATTTTTTTATGAAATAAGGGTGACAAATCAACACACAGATAATATGATGATAGGTGGATGCTATGGCCCATAGACATCCAAATCTATCCGCATTTAAAAACAAAATGCAGATGCTATGACACTTTTAAGGGCTAAGATGGAATGTCTCGTTACCAGTGAAATGAGCTTCCAGTTCTCTTAATGCAGCAGCATTAAGATGCTATTTCACGCTGATATTTTGTAATAGCATGGTACTTCCCCAGTCAAGCCGACCTATTCACGCTGCAACCATAATATAGCTGCAGCGTGGCTCTACTACGTATAGATA
>JAGSMP010002025.1:0-81371 GCA_029286625.1 Parnassius orleans | reverse complement strand
TTGATTCGTTGTCACCCTGACGGTTCATACATATACGTATCACGAATGTAATTCTCGAGTTCAAAATATAGCTTTTGGCAAAAAAGTATGTTTATAGATGGAAAATTGTGAAAGAAGTTCTATATTAATATTAATATATGCCGCGGATGAAGTTCTTAAAGGAACTCCATCCGCGGCTGGCCGTTGCTGCTGGTGATAAGAGGGCTGGCTCTTTTCTCGCTCAAAGGCTAAGTATAGCCATTCAGTGGGGAAACGCAGCCAGCGTTCTTGGCACGATAGCGCGTGGAGTAGGACTGTTTGATAATTAAATTACTGGTTTTAGTTTTTTTTTATTATAGTTTTTAATATTGTATATTATATTTAATATTAATCCAATATTCCATTAGTCACCTTTTAGTACATGTAAGGCGACTAACAAAGTCGGCACTTCCTTCTTTGTATAACTCCCACATAAACATTGGAGCTACAAGTGCCAAACTAACATGGAACAACTAACCGCTGAAGACTAAGATGAAAGCTCACAAATGTCTCCCGTTCTCTTCATTCACCGTACGAAACACAGCAGTATTGTACCGCTATTTTAAGCGGCACAATAAGCTGATATTCTGTGCGGTTGGTCTTTAATACGCTGCAGCGTGACTCAACCATGAGTAAAGGTAGTAGTATGGTTAATTTTTAATTTTTTTATGAAATAAGGGTGACAAATCAACACACAGATAATATGATGATAGGTGGATGCTGTGGCCCATAGACATCCAAATCTATCCGCATTTAAAAACAAAATGCAGATGCTTTGACACTTTTAAGGGCTAAGATGGAATGTCTCGTTACCAGTGAAATGAGCTTCCAGTTCTCTTAATGCAGCAGCATTAAGATGCTATTTCACGCTGATATTTTGTAATAGCATGGTACTTCCCCAGTCAAGCCGACCTATTCACGCTGCAACCATAATATAGCTGCAGCGTGGCTCTACTACGTATATATATTGCAGCTCTTTTAGCAGAAAGGCCATCAGGCCAAAGCCAGTCCCAGGTGGTGTATAGTGAGTAGGCACTTCATAGTGAGTCCCACATAACCACGCAGCCGGCTGCGTGGTATGCTAAAAGCATTCACTATCTCCCTCCCCCGTTTGCCGGAGGGTAGCCCTTGCTTTGGGCGCAAAAAAAAGTGTGTGTTAATATTTTTAAAAGGAAACAAAATTTTTTGTTTCCACGAAGTTTGTATTTCTATTTTCGTACGTATAAAGTGTGTTATGTAATAGCAATAAGTTTGAATATTATGTGTATCAGAAATCAAGTATCATCGTAATGTACCAGTAGTTAAAAGAATTCCTAGAGGTGCGAGGATGCAGCTTGCTAAAGCATTGTCATGCATTATTGAAAATTGTTTCACTAATAGTGAAAAAAGTTGGCAAAAATTATTTACTTTCGCGTATTCCCATTTTCATTTTGATAAAACAATAAATAAATCAATTACGTCTCAACTAAAAGAGACATCTTTTCAAAATTTAGATTACCCAATTAATACTCATTTATTTCGACCACGTCCTAAATTTGATTTAAAAAAAGTAGTTGAGTCGAAAGTAATAGATGGCGACTTAAAAAATGCATCCCGTATTTTATTCTCAGACGACATCCTGGCTCCTCGTAATGTCGAAACTCTTGAAAACCTTCGTCAGAAGCATCCTTCAGTCAATCCTTCTCAGGGTTTTACGCTGCCTCCAAGACTTCTATGCAACCTTTACAAATTTCTGAAAAAGACACTTTAAACAATTATGTCATTTTCCGAATAGCTCTGCTGGCGCATTGACGGAATTACGCCTCAACATCTTAAAGATCTTGTAAGCCTTCTGCCGGTGACGCCGGCGGAGTATATAATACATTACAAAATTATGTAACTTTATGCTTTCTGGTAATAATAATTCAAATTTTATTCCATTCTCTTATGTGGCAAAATTATGTGCCTTCAAAAAAAGTATAACAGTATCCGTCCTATTGCCGTTGGTTCCACATTTCGACGATTACAACTTCAAATTAGCTTGCAGTTACATAATCTCTAACCTGGACAAAATTTCAGCCCACTCAATTAGGCTTTGGCACCAGAAGTGGCTGTGAGGCGGCGACATTCAGTGCGCATTTTAACAAACTCTGATGCAGATGTTCTTGTGAAGGTTGACCTAAGGAATGCTTTTAACTCTATCGATAGGGTAACCCTGCTGAAGAACTGCTAACAATACCCCAGAAATTTATCACTACGTTTGCTTGATGTTGCACAGTCAAAATACTAACTTGTTTTACGAAAACCATGTTATCGATTCTGCAGTGGGTGTTCAACAGGGTGACCACTAGGTCCACACTTTTCAGTTTGGAATTCAACCCATTATTTCAAATTTGAAATCCAAGCTGAATGTCTGGTACCTGGACGACAGTACTGGGAGGTAGAGCAGATGACGTCCTCAATGATCTTACTCATAATTTTCGAAATTTAAAATATTGGTCTTGAACCAAATAGTAAATGTGAAATATTTTTTCCAACAATTTATCTACTTCTCACAGAACACTTTAATTCAAAATTTCAATCATATTTCTCCAGGAATAAAAACTGTCAGTACGGAATCACTATACCTACTAGGTGCCCCGTTGTTTTTCGATAGTATTAAACCTGTTTTAAAAACAAAATTTGATCAGTTTTTAAACCACGTTGTACAAATTAAGCCCCCACATTGCGCTTATTATTTTAAAATATTGTCTCCTTGTACCTAGATTTATATACTTACTCCGCTCGAGTCCAGTCTGGAAATGTTCGGATATTTTAAAAGATATTGATAATAATCTTAAAATAGCTATAGAAAAAATTCTAAATTCAATTTTAAATACAACAGCCTGGACTCAAGCTACTTTACCTATAAAATTGGGTGGTATTGGTGTGAGAATCTTTCTAGCGTTGCATGGTCTGCTTTCTTTGCTTTCGTGCATAGTGTCAGTAATTTATGAAATATAATTTTAAATAATAAAGTAGACCTATGCTTTGCTACGGAGGCAGGGCAGACATGGCAAACGTTCTGTCCCAGCGAAAATGTTCCACTGGAAGCTAACAAAACAGTGGGATATTCCGTTGGTACAGAGGGTAGAAAAGATTTGTTTCATAATTTTATAGTGACCAAGAATAAGGCACGCCTTCCTATTGACTAAGGAATCTAGTCACTGTTTACATGCTTTACCATCAAGTAATCTCGGCACATTACTTGATGGGAAAACGCGCATCGCTGTAAGGATCGACTAGGAGCGGCGATTTGTCAACCCCATCAATTGCCCTGTGGTAGCAGTCGTCGACAAGTTTGGGCTCCACCGACTTTCTTGTTAGAAAAGTCCTGGTAGGTTTCACGGCACAGTTCTTTTGACGATGTCATCGAAGGTCTTGTCTCTATAAATGTGCCTTGGTTTTACAGCCTTATGGAATATTTAGAGACGATGGCAGGATACCCGACGGTATGACATTGGTCCCTTGGGAGAGAGGTAAAGCTCTAGTGTGGGATGCTACTTGCGTAGACACTTTGGCGGCCTCTCATCTCAGGGGTACCTCGTTTAGAGCCGGGGTGGCATCAGAGGCAGCTGAACTGAGTAAGTGACGCAAATGTGAGTCTCTGAGAGATGACTACATATTTGTGCCATTTGCTGTAGAGACTATCGGTCCGTGGGGTCCACGTGCAGTGAAGTTCTTAAAGGAACTCCATCCGCGGCTGGTCGTTGCTGCTGGTGATAAGACGGCTGGCTCTTTTCTCGCTCAAAGGCTAAGTATAGCCATTCAGCGGGGAAACGCAGCCAGCGTTCTTGGCACGATACCGCGTGGAGTAGGACTGTTTGATAATTAAATTACTAGTTTTAGTTCTTTTTTATTATAGTTTTTAATATTGTATATAATAAAATATTGTATATTATGTCATGTAAATAAATTTATATATAGATGTTCTTTTTAGAAATTCACTTTGTCGTCACTATGGTTCCATAAGAGACACCCAGGTAATCTTTATTTTTAGACTTGATATTTAGTTTGTAATAAATACCAGTTGTCATTGTTAAAGAGTATGACGCAATGTATTTACCTACTTGTTACCGAGTATCACCACGATAACAATCCCAAGTATAGAATTTCATGTGTGAGCGTAATGTTTTTATCATTTCATACAGGGTATTTTAAAGAAGAAACAATTTTGTAATAATGTTTTTTCTGGTCTTTTACTTTATTGTTTTCACTCTACCGTAAATATTAAGGATTGCAAATATGAGTAGAACTCATTATCGTCAGCCTATCAAAGTCCACTAAAATGAACATAGGGCTCCCCTATAAATTTTTAAGTAGCTGGATATTTGCTATAGTTGCCACGCTTGGTAGGCGGGTTGGCAACCGCAGCTATTATTATTTTGATCTGTTGTCAGGAAGATGATGCTGCCCGTCTCCTCCTCGAAGGGACGATATGAGGTGGCGGATTTTCTTTCACCAGAACAACAAGGCGAACATTTTTCTACTCCCTTTCATGACTGTAGTGCTTCCCACGTTCACTGTAAATAAAATTTATAAGGAATAAAACTAATTTTAAGGATTTTATCGCGTTTAATTTAACTTTTTTAATTCCCGATGTTTTGGGCACTTTACAGCACCCATGATCACGGGAGGACTGAGGTGTTTGATGACCTGATGTCATAGTTAGAATAGAATAGAATAGAATAAGGATAGAATAGAATAGAATAGAATAAATGCAGTAGTAGTCGTAGGTTTGAATTTATTTTTATTAATTATGGGTTTCTTAGCAGATGGTAGCCAGCCATCAGCCATCTTCCCTATTAAAATTAGGATGTTTTTTAATTTCAGTAGCCTCGCGAACCATCATTGGTAGGAATCGGTGTTCTATTGCAAGGATTTGTTGTCTATCAGATCCGATATAATGGTTGGGACGATACTAAACATGTTGACATGCTTTAGACTTCCCGGAGCGTCGGTGCTTCACATCAACGATATGTTATTTTATGAGGGTTTTTATGGAAGTTTCATCCAAAGATACATAAAAGAACCCCACGTAAAAAAAGTTAAAATTAAACGTGATAAAATGCGTGACATTAGTTTTATTCCATGTGTAGTATACTTTATTATAGAACTGCATTTATGAAATTTTGAAGTCTACTCGAACGTAAAAAAATATCTACATCTATTTTATGGTGCCAATCAGTATTAAATAGGACCAATGATATGAATAAAATATTTCAAATAAACATTAAACCGTAAATTGATGGAAGACCATGAAATTCATCCTTAATTTATTAAAACTAAATTAATTTTAATTATGAATGAATATAAAGAGTAAAATGTAACTAATAGTAGTAAATTTTGATTCCAAGACAATTTACCTTTCTTATGGATACATCACATATACATTCACACATACAGACATATATATTCACGTATTCCTGATTGTCTTTTAGAATTCAAAAAAAAATTTCACAGACAAAGACACAGACACCGAGGTGACTCTGAAAATGATCGAATTTTGCTAAATTTGGCACGGAACAGTATTTAATGATGTTCCTAAATTTGGAAACACCATGCGAAGCCATAAAAACTAGTCGAAGAATAAGTACAGACGTTTTCTGGTTTTTAACCCTTATTCTATAAATAATAACTGTTCTTATTCTTCCGAAAATTAAAGAGTTTCAATTTCAGTTGCACATCCTCACAGCTGTGTGAGCACTGGCTACTAAATTAAACAAAGTGTCGCCGTTACCCTTTCATATATTTTCATTACACGTCCGTTTGGGACCACTGCGTGTACTGTGCACAAATTGTACAACCAAGCCTAAGGAAATAAAATTTTATTTTTATTTGCGAATATCTTTTCAAAAATGTACGAATTTCATTACAGAATTTCATTACAGTCATTGTGTTCGCACCTGTAGTGTTGGAATAGATTTTATTAATACAATAAATTTTTAAATTATATCTATGCGTTATTTCTATAATTATTAATTTACTGATAAAGTATCATACAAGTTAAAGAAAAGCGCATTGTGTTTTAATGTACGGTCAATAAATGATTTGTAAAAGCAACATATTTACAAATAACGAACAAGAATGATTGAAGAGATATTAAAATTTTTGGGAAAGTCATTTGAACTGCCATGGGAAGTTAGAACAATCTAGAATGAATGCAGTGCGAGACAAGTTTAGCTTTATTTTAAGACGACATTTCGAGTTAAAAGAGTTGGAAGCGATACTTTGAGGGATAGAAGAGATGGAAGGAGTGCTGGCAAGGCTGTTGTACACTTTCTTTAAGTACTCGGAAGTAAAGCTAGTACCAGGAGCCTGGTGCAACGTCGTTTTAGTCCCACTGTATAAGGGAAAGAGTACACAGGACTGTAAAAACTACCGTGGAATCGACTTGCTTAGCATTGTCGGAAAACCTCATGCTAAGGTGTTGATTGAAAGAGTTATGAAAGAAACTTACGAAAAATTTGATGATTTGCAAGTCGGATTTAGAAAGGAAATGGGGTGTATGGGTGGGATCTTTTCTGTGAGCATTTTTTTTATAGGATAAGGTTGACAAACGAGCACACAGTCCACCTGATGATAAGTGGTTGCTGTGACCCATAGACATCTACATTTATCCTCAATAAAGAATCAAAATGCAGATGCGTCGTCACCCGTGAGGACTAAGATGGAATGCCTCTTTTCCAGTAAAATGGGTCTCCGGTTCTCTACACTCACCATACGAAACACAGCAGTGTCAAGCTGCCATTTTACGCTGGTATTCTGTGAGAGCGTAGTCCTTCCCCGGTCGAGCCGACCCATGCGTGGTACAACTATACTACTAATATAGCAGCAGCATGGCTCTACCACGTTTAACACGGAGAAGTTTTTGCCAAAACGCCAGAAAGTTTTCTGTACATTTGTAGACTTGGAAAAGGCCTATAGAGATTGGACAAGGTTTTTTTTTATAGCTAATACTGGCCTAGCATTTAGAGTTTAGCTCTGAGCTGACACAGGCATTAATAACTTTTTTAGAGACTCTAGTGCCTGTGTTAGGATCAAGGGATTAACACTGTCTTGGTATCCATTAAATATATGGCTGTGTAAGAAGCAAGAAACGTTTATGAGTATCATGTTAAAGAAATCTGTAGTCTTTGCTCTCCCCTCTGGGTGACAGGCGTGAGCGTTTAAATATTTTGTCTGTGCGTATTAAATTTCTCACTAAACAAGTTTTTCCCGTTTCGCTGTATTGCAAACAAATCAGCTCCAGACGTGTCACTTTCAATCGGGATCAGTTTCGTGTTACTCGTGTCGTGTGAACTCGAGATTCAAATTTACAATAAACATTCCTATGTAATCCAGTTCTAGTTCAATATTCCACTTGATCAAGCAACATGTAAGGAAACATGAGGACAGAAGGAGTCTTCCCAAGTGACGTACAGACGATTAGCTATCTGTTTCGTTCACCCTGTGAAACTGCGTTTTATTTGCTATTTTTTTGTGCAATTTTTCATATATGCAACATGTAACAAAAACCCTGTTGTTCCTGTTAAGTGATTTAGCAGAATTATATTCAAATATTATTAAAATTCAAATATTATTTAAATAATTTTTTTATATGGGTAAATTATTTTTATACGTTTGAATACTGATTCTGATTACGAACTAACAGGCACAGGAATTTGTTATATTAATACTCTAAAAACCTTGCGAAAATATGTAAATGGTGATTGCTTACCTAAGCTTGTTATTGTGTAAATGTTACATATTCTAATTTGTTACCAGTAAAACTGTTATTATCCAGTCACCATCACTCATAGTTAAGTCATACTAGCGTAAATTTGCAGCAGCAGTATTAATGCTGTGTTTCGTATGGTGAGTGTAGAGAACCGGAAACCCTTTTTACCGGAAACGAGGCATTCCATCTTATTCCTCAGGGGTGACCGCATCTGCATTTTGATTCTCAATTGAATATAAATGTGATGTCTATGGAATCACGCATTCACTTACCATCAAGTGGACTGTGTGCTCGTTTGTCAACCTTATTCTATAAAAACATACCAGAACATCAGCTTTACGCTGGTGTTATGTGAAACAGTATTGTATGAGAGCGCGTATTGTAATTGTAATGGCAAGAGATTCCTACCCTCTATATCATCCCGTGTGTGTCGTAGAAGCGACAGAGAAATAAAACATTTTTTTAAATAAAAAAGGTAATAAAACTGGTGATGGGCGACAGCAACTTTCTGATGTCTTAGAATAAAAAAATGAGGTTGTCAAACTGCCTGCCAAGCGTGGCAGCAATGGTTAATATCGCCCTTTGAGGCAATCTATGGGGTAGGCCTATGTTCAGCAGTGGACTTTTGGTTGGCTCACACCACTTACATTAAGCAGAAACGATATGGTTTTACCTTTTGTCTGTCAGATTAGATCTGTCACGTTGACGACTCTTACGGTACCTACAGGTCGATATGGTTGTTGTTATGTGTTGTTATTAAAATATAACCCACACATTTGTATTTACCCGGTACAGTCACGCTGCAGCTACATTATGGTTGTAGCACGAATGGGTCTGCTCACCTGATAAGGACCTTAGCTGGTTGGTGCTGTTTTTAGTATGGTAAATATAGAGAACCGAAGAACTTTTTAACTGGTAACGAGACATCTGAGACTAAGTCTTGAGAGTCAGCTAGATTAGTTTATTTCAGTTATTTCCATAGCATAATGTCTTATGGGATTTTGCTATGGGGAAATGCGGCTGATTCAGAAACTATTTTTATTTTACAGAAGAGGGTCATTAGAGCTATTTACAACCTAAAACCGAGAGAGTCTCTTAGAGATAAATTTAAAGAAATAAATATATTAACTTTACCCTCTCAGTATATTTACGAAAATTTAATGTATGTTCACAAAAACAAAGGTAGTTTAGTAAAAGTGATATACATTCTGTAAACACTAGAACAAACACAAGCTAGTGATACCAGTTTCTCGACTCCACAAGTCAGTAATTCATTCTTGAGGGCAATGTATGCACTATTACAACAGGTCCCGGAGTGTACAGGCTCTCTCTACCAAGTTTAAATGTTTTGTTAAGCTGAAACTGTATAAAAGGGTTATTATAGTATAAATGAATACATGGTTGATAATAACCCTAGAATGATTGGTCGCTTCCAAGCAGTTTATAAAATAAATTTTGTACTTAAATAGTTTGTACAACCATTGATGTAAAATTTACTTTAAAAAGTCCCGCTGGGTTTCTTGCTGGTTCTTGGGACAGGTTTTTTTTCGAACCAGTGGTAAAGTAAAAAATGACTTTCAATAAGAATTACACATGTAATCTATATTGAATAAAAATTATTCTATTCTATTCTATTCTAAGTCCTTTAATTTTTTTGAAATCCATGTTTCCTCTGAATCAGTTTTCCTTAACCGCTGAGCACGCAGTAAAAATAAAGTTTAAAAATAATTTCAGCTTTCCATGAAAAAAACTATTTTTACGGACTTTACCGCGTTTAATACTACTTATTTTTAATTCCTGACTTGCAGCTATCCTTTTTTCCTTTCTTCTTTATGACCTATCGAAAGTTTGTAATTTAGTTTCCTTTGTGTTTATGTATGTTTTCCTTTTTATCTTGATTTTAAAAACACTATATTTTTTAAATAAGATATTGTACATGCTTGACGATCACGCGTTTCTTAATTTATATGTTTTTTGTAAAATTAGTCTCTTATTTTGTGAGAATATTCTCCAAGGCTTTGGTCATCAATGAAAATCAGCGATGTGGTTTACCGCAACTCATGCTGAGTGATGACCTTATCTTTGGTTTGGCAACCGCAGTTTTTTATTTCAATTAAGATGTTATCAGGAAGATGCTGCTGCCCATCTCCTGGTTTAGTTTCTCTCTGAAAAAAGTGAAGGTCATCTACAGTATCCTAGTCTTGAGCTGGGACAGTTTTGTAAAAGTGAATTCTTTTTTTTTTCTTATTTAAAATAAAATTTCAACACTAGGATTTCTCCAGTATCGTGTTGGCATTTTTTATACATAAATTGCACATGGATAAACATTCATACCTGGAAAAATTACTCGTAAGCCATACATATACTTGTTCTGTGCGGGATTCGAACCCGCGACCCTCACTGTGCTACAGAGCCGTCAAATAAAGTGTTATTTTAGGGACTAACCACACTTATTCAGTTCAATTCAGTACTTGTAATATTATCTATTCTAAGCTTTTGTCCACAGAAAACACCAGTTTTGTATGGAGATGCGTACGCATCCGTTTAGCTTTCCGCGTCTAATCAGCTTTCGCAGCAAACAGGCATAAAATGAGCACAAGTGTGTTCAGTGTTGCCAACGGATGAAATAGCAATCCGCCAGACAAGGCTCCTCAAACCACCAGAAAATCACTAACAAAAAGATGTCCCCCTCTGAAAACCACTAAAATTTCCACACTAGATATATGAATATGATTAAAGCAAAAAAAAGTAAAAGTACGTTTATTATTAAAAATCTCATTGTTGTTAATATAATTTTACTTTTAGTAATTAAAAAAAAAGTTGCAAGATATTATTTACATTAATAAATCGTCTTCAGATGAATCTGCATTTTCATTTTCAGCCTTACTGTTATCCTTATCGGACTGATATGACTCCTTCGTCCCAATTTGTTTTATAAGATTTAAAGGAATTTCATAATTGTTGCAGCACTTTCCCATTAACTGCATACCGCAGCGTATTTTTAGAATTGATTTCAAAGAGTTAGCTTCATTCTGTTTTGCTTTGTTTTATAATATTCATGCTACTAAAAGTCTTTCCACATCGGCATAGATGTGGCAATACCAAAAGTGTAATCGCAAATGTTGCTAATTCTTGAAATCGAGCAACACCTTGCATCTTTGAATTTCAAGACTTCGCTCAAAAATTTTTGTATCTTTTGTTTCATTCCATCTCAGTAAATGAATTTGCTGCCATTGATCGTCAATTTTGCAATTAATTCTGTACTTGTTACGAACCGAGCCATTATATCAACAAGATTTTCTTTGTTGTGATGCAGGGCTTTTCGACACTACAGGATATTTGTTTCATGAGAGTATATTTTCCGGCAATCTGTTTTTATTTCGTCAATGAGACAAACTATAAACCGCAAAATTCTATTCAATACTTCTTCCTCTTCCTGGGAAAACCTTTCTTTCATTTCTTGAATATGTTTTCGAATCGGAATCCCAGGTAGCATCTTTGGTCCAAATAGTCACGAATATTTTGAGTAAAGATATCTATCTTATGTGTAGGCAACGTTACTTTGGTGACAAGCGTATCAATCAAGTTTGTTAATTCACCGCACAATAAGGTGTGGTCCGTATTTTTGACTCAAACATTTTATTAACTCTGTTTATCAATCAAATTGGATAAATAAATGATACATATGCATAGTTTATATCATTCGCATACATAGAGTGCAATAGCTCTGATGTGGCACCTTTCGTGCAACTTAGCAATCGAAAAATGAGTTTTAAGCTCCAGCCATTGCGTATAAATTCTCGACACAGCAGACTCTATGGATAACCATCTAGTCTGACAGGCTTGAACAATTTTAAGAGGCTTCTGTCCATCGTTGATGGATTGTATAGCTCTTTATAGATAACTTGTCTGGAAGACGAGCGAGCAAACCAATCATATGTCTCTCTAATAAAAATTCAAGATTTCGCGGAATAAATTACTTTGCTGCTGCTGAAACAGCCAGTTGCAAGGAGTGGCATAAACAACGTACCAAAACTAAGTGCGGTATTTCTTGTTTCAATCGGGAAAAAACTCCATTATTTACGCCAACCATCACCGAAGCATTATCTGTGCCAATACCTTAAGTTTTCAATTCACAAGTCGAAATGTTTAAGCGTCCGCTTTATGGCAGAAACAATACCTTCAGCATTACATGCGTCGAGTTCAGCAAGGTCCAAATAAGTTGAAACTATTTTTCATGTAGTGCTGTAATAAATTATAACTAAACCAAATATTTTTGTACAGCAATATCTGTGGATTCATCTATTAATAAACTGTATGGTTGATCTTTAATGTCGTTTTTTATAAGTTCTGTAAAATGAGATGCTAAAATATTTTTTATTACATACGTGCACTTAGTTCGGTGCATCTGCATTTTATTTATTTCTTTTTCATGGCTATGGTTAATAACTTCTCCTAAATGATCAACTGTTCGTATACTTGTATGCATTGCTGTAAATAAGGCAACTCTGGCTTCATCTTTCTTTTTATTATCAGTAGACTCCTTTTTGAATGTCAGCTTAGGTTGTTTGGTGATAACCTATAAACAAATAATGAAATATATAAGAAAAATTTAAATGCAACCTCATTAATTGACAAAGTTCGAACCGTTATAAATAACAAACAAAGCTATAATTTACCTTTCTATTTTGTTGGTGCTTTTCGAAACATGTGTTTTAAATCTCCGTAGTGACTTCTTAATATCGTTCCACAAACTTGCATTTTGCTACTTGGCCAGTGGTACTTTCAACTGCTTGAAGCCATTCTTTTAAATCGGGATCTTGAAGCCAAGAATCCCTAAATTTTGAAATATTGAGGTTTCGGCATGACGTCGTATGAATAATATTTTATTTAAAATGTGTAATCATAAAACAAACAAAACAAAAACAACAACACATTGAGGCACTGAGATCCGAGTCGTGCGTGACCGAGTTCAAAAACATTGGACTAAGTATTGTAAAATGCTGTCAAATAGAATAGAAAGCGGAAATTATATCCTCTCAACTATTTAGTATTCCGGAGAGCGAGATACAGATAGATCTCGCCGCATTCCATCGTTTTATATTAGTTGCCTTATACTAAATATATTTAACGGGGAACCCCGTGAATGCTTTCAATCCAATGTCTATGGAAATGGATTGGTGTTGCCTGCGTAGTAAAATATACTCCTAAAAATATAGGTTTATATTTGAAAGTATAAAATATGGCTAAATAGACGTTTGAAACGACTATTTATATGAAACGACTCGTTTCTTATAATTTATTATAAAATTCCTAATCCGCTAAAAAAACCACTAGCCACTAAAAGCAAAAATTTGCCACTAAAAGGGGGTTCCAAACCACCAGATTTAGTGGAAAATCCACTAAGGTGGCAACACTGAGTGTGTTTCTATCATACGCACGCTAACGCCAGAGCTTAGCACTTTTCCGCCGCGTTCAGCGCTGAATGGGGGCTGTCCTCGACGATAAGTTACAACTTGCATTGGTGGATACATAAGATTCGCAATCATTTCGCATACAATCATCGAGAGAATGTGTAAACAAAAATTATTTTGTATTTTGCTTTTATAACCCTGTTTGCAATAGCTCTGCAATTTCGTTAAATTTTTGAATATTCATCCGAAAACGTTCTTTAAATTTAATATTCTTTTCTTTTAATTCGGGTATCAATGCGCGTATTCTCTAACCAAATTTCTGTTTCTCCAAAGGGGTTCGACATATTTTCGTTTGCGTTTGCGTTTATTACGTTCCAGTTTTTCTATTTCTTTAGAAAGATATACGATAATAATATCGCACATGGATCTGTCCATTTTGAGTGCAAAATACTAAATGAAAATAGTTTACCCGGAGCATGTAATCGCTACTCAGTTATCCAGCGCTGTACGCGGCTGATACAAGCGGACTTGTATAAGTGTAACCAAAATCATCCAGCGAAACGCGACAAACGAACTCGCAGTCCATCTAACGGTGACTAGTCACTAAAGCACATGGACAACGACAGCTAACTTCAAACAAGAAGGCTTTGCAGCTTCCTTCGTTTGAAGTTTAAATAAACTAAAGCACAGTTTTATTTTTAGTTTAGCTACAAATTAAGTCACCTACATCTTCTGTGTATGCTCCGGTGTTTTGAGTAAAAAATGTCACTGACGTTTTGTTCTTTCCTTCTACATAGACCAATACACAAAAAGATCACATTAGGTATAATATGTGATCTTTTGCAATAGATCACCTGCAAAAGATAGAGACGTAAACACAGAATAAAAATGTTATCGTAATACAAAATTTTAGTTAAAAACACCGGTTTAATATATAAATAACAATTTTTCATGAAAATTATACCACTGAAAAAGGACGTCAAAACCGTTCTGTTATCTGTAAAGAAAACAAGTTATAAAAATGTATGAAAAGCGTAGTAAGAGGTAAAGGAACATTGTTAGAATTGTCGTGCGCTGGCGTTCACTCCGGCACTTTGGAGATCATTATATTTAAAAACTTTGGAATTAGTCTATCTAATTAATAACGCTGGTTCGTACAAAATATCAACGTAAAATAGAAGAGTAATTCTAGTAACAAGGCATTCCATCTTGTCCTCAGAGGTGACAACACATCTGCATTTTGATTCTTATTGTGTATAGATGTAGGTGTACATTCGCGCGGCCTTTCATTGTCAAGCGTTTCGTTATTACTTCATTCATTGCACGATTCATTATCACTTCGCCACGGAGCTCATTTGTTACTCTTACTTCCATGAAAAAATGTGATTCCAACCATAAACGTATCTCTTATTCTTTTAGCTTAATTATGTCCATCTATGGATTATCAAAGTGTGTTTATGCTGTATTCTCGCGCAGAGTGACTGACTGACATTTTTGAGTGGACAGATTGGTGTAACTGAATATTCATTAAAAAATGTCAATTAGTCACTCTCTATTCGCTCACTTTCATAGCCCAATGGGACAGTAATCCGGCAAGACCAGAAAGAGATCAGGTGCAGGGCCAAAGACTTTATGTGCTTTCCGAGGCACGCGGGTGAAACACCGCTTACTTTTTGACTGCGGGCTTATGAGAAGATCTTGACTGAAAAACTGATTTTTGGCGTGACCCGGGATTTGAACCCAGAACCACATTATTAGCGGTAGTTACAGTCTCTTGGTTGTACAATATTTTATACTCAAACATTTCTGTCTCTCCATGTTATTTATAACTTCAATTAATTTTAACCAACACCAATATTCAACTTTTTAAATAAAATTTACGACGGCACCAGTTTTTACGAGCGCAACGTTACGGCGTGAATATAGAGCTGCCATTAAAGCTCGTTGTTGACAACGCAAACTGCGCATTACCCTGTAACAACGCCGCTGTAATGCTAACTAAGTAGGACAACAGAGTGCAGCTTCAATGTAATTATCACCAAAGTTATGGGAACAAAGTACTACTTTATCATTAAAATCAAAATCGGTAATATATTGAAAGAAAAAGGAAAGAAAGCGTATGTTTATTAATTGCTGAAATTACTTTTATAAAAGAAAAAAATCTTAATTACAAAATACTTAATAAATAAATATCAAGTTTTACTCTGGATTGCAGCAACAAAAAGACCACCAACTCAGCAAAATGCTACAGTAACAGAGTTACCGCAGCGCTGATCTGTCAGAACCACATAAGTCTACTCGTAAGCAATCACTGGACATTTTTTTACTATTTTATAAAAATCACTAAGTACTTATGTAAAGTTCACATTAATCTAATAGTTACTTAGCTAGTTTAATGTACATCATATATAATACCACTATGTGGTGTAGGGATGTGCATGCAATTGATGGAGGGCGGGAGGTGCTCTTTAAACTAAGTAAGACACAAGATCTTAGGTAATTAATTTTTTATATATTTAATATATTAGATTTCCGCGAAGTAACGCCTGAATCTATTAATAAATTATGATGGTGATAATGGTGAACATGAAAAGACAGGTAATTTTTTATGATTACAATTCCGTGTTTTTGTAATTGTATGTTGTTATAAATAAAGAAAAGCAAACATAGCAATATAAAAGTAATAAAGTTATTGAATGTGACGTGGCTTTCTCAGATAAAAAACGGCCGAAAATCTCCAATGCTTCAATAACTCTCAAGTAATCAATAGTCCTCAATACTCCTCTCGCAATACAAATAGCTACAAATCACTTCCTTCCTTACTTGAAGATTTATCGTGAATATGGAAATTTCGGCATCAAAAATAAAAATACATATACAGTGATGTGTGGATCATTATTATTCCAATTTAACACAATGTTTAATAAACATATTATTTAGTTAATATAAGCCAATGCTTAACCACAAACCAACCTGGTGGCAAGTGGTGATGAAGCCCTAGATAGTAAATCGTACTGTCTTAGTGTAACGAAAGCCTATTCAATTCTTGTCTTCCACTTCCACTTCTTGTTTTCACTTTCCACTTTGACATCCAGATTTCAATCGGATGGAAACACCGACGCCAGCAAATTACTTCACTGCATTGCTGTACACATTATAATATTGTAATATAGTAACACAATCACCGTGTAGTGGCGGCGCAAGAGGCCCCATATCACCGAGGTTGTCGGAAGACCGAGATAGAGGGTAATGAGTGGGAGATAGGTAGCGGCATCTTTCGGATAACAAATCAAAATATAAAAATATTCGAACAAACCGCCTGCCAACCGTGACAACTATGTCAAATATCTCCCCTACGAGCCTCCGACGACACTCGTTTGATGATATGTGCTAGTTGATTCTCTTACGCTGCCACAACACGGCACATTTCGAGAACAGTCTAATGAGAATACTTATAATAAGGTAGTTTATATTCATGAGGCCGTACTACATCGCGAGTTTTTGTAGAAACCTATCTATATAGGCTGTGTTCGTTAAAACATTAGAAAAGAACAGAATAGAACAGATTAGAGTTTTATACGTGGTAGAGCCACGCTGCAGCTACTCCTATATTATGGTATGGTTGTGGCACGAATAAGTCGGCTCGACAGGGGAGGGATCACGCTCTCACAGAATACCTACGTAAAATAGCAGCTTGATGCTGCTGTGTTTCGTATGATGAAAGTAGGGAATCGGAGACCCCTTTTAACTGGAAATGAGGCATTCCATCTCAGTTCATAAAGATGACAACGCGTCTGCATTTTGATTCTTGATCGGATACATATACAGGCTGGCCAAAAAATCGTGGATCAAACGAAATAGGGAGATACAGGAGGTCATTTCCAACAAAAAATCTTTCTACAGCATGGCCATAATTCAATTGGCCTAAAAGTTATGAATATTTTTGTTTTCTTTAAATAAAATACCGGGTTCTTTTACAATTAGACTAATTAAAAAAAAGTTATATAAAACAATAAAACAAACGGTATTGTATTATTACTAGATAATGTGTCAGCACTACAAAAGTTATATTGCGGCTCTGGGTACCAAATTTTAAGAGTAATTAATTTTTACCCAAAAATTTTGAAGTGTTACCAAAACATTTTTCTCACTTTAAAAGCACATTGTGAAAAAAAATGTACTATGGAAAAGTGACCTGTATCAGAAAAACTTGCGGATTTAATGCGATTCAAATGAGATGTAACACATCACTCTTTGTTTGTTAATTATGATTTTATGATCGTTTTTTCAAATCAAGGTGTAAAATTACAAAATAACAGAAAATTAAGATTTTGCTAAGAGTAATTTCAGATGCCATCATGAAATAAAAACAACAACGATTAAGAGTAAGTAATTTTTACTCAATCAACTTTTTACATTAAATGAACAAAATTTCTGCCTCTGACCATAATGCACAATCTGCACCACCTAATAAAATTCGTACGTAATCTACGGAATGCAACTCTGTTGTTCATAATTTGTACCCTAGCAAACTCGAGCTTTTGTCGTATTTCTTGTTCGCTGTTATTTTCTCCTTGAGACACTATTTCTCTGAAATAGCCCCAAAAGAATCTCTCGGGTTAAGGTCGGCGAGCTGGCTGGTCATGTAATAGCTCCGCCTCGACCAATCCACCGGTTGGGGTAGCGCCGTTCAAATGTTCTCAAACTGCTGTATTATGAAGGCACCGTCGTCATGGCCACATTTCTGCCATTCTATCTTCTGGAACCTCAGCTTCGTTGAGTATTTGGTTCAAATTATTTTGTAAAAAATTTAAATACAGAACACCATTGAGCCTTGCTGGCATAATTGGCAGCACCAACTTCTGGCCAATTATGCCAACGCACATGTTTATACCAAACAGATGCTGGAATCGATCATTTCTGATGATATGGGGGTTGACTATGGAGTAGAAGTGTAAATTGTGAATATTAAATATTCCCATTCTTCTGAAATCTAACTCATCCGTACATAACACTTTGTTCAGGAACTGCGGATCCTCTCTGTGGCGTCTTAGCATCTCCCTGCAAAATCTTATTCTAGGTTCATAGTCAGCGGGCAGCAAAGCTTGCACCCTTTGCACGTGGTAAGCGTGGAATCTATTTCTTTGAATAATAAGCTGCACTGTTGATCTTGGAATCCCAATATTTCGGGATAGTTGGCGTGGGCTAATACCAGGGTCCATTATTAACTCTCTCAGTACTTGCTCTTCATTCTCAAATCGTACCACTGGTCTACCTACTCTCGGAGCATGCTGACCGGGTAAGACTCCGTTGATGTACGCGTTATGTACGCGCATAAAGACCATGTAGTCCAGAAAAAAGTCACAGTTAGGGTAGCGTTGTCGATATCCCCTGGCGGCAGCCCGAGCATTGTAGTCCCAAAAGCCATAAAGATAATGCATTTCTGAGAACTCCCGTTGGGTGTATTCTCTCCTCGCAGCAGCCATCTATCCGCTTATCTAGCCAATCTGTTGTGATCACAAAGTCCGATTCACACAGCGCAGGTCACAGGTAATTAATCTATCACAAGTCCAAAAAATAAGCGTAGGTCACAGGTAAGTAAGATCACAAAAAATACGTAGCAAAATAATACGTGCGTAGTCACAGGCAGAAAGCGAATCAAAGATACTTACGCGCACGCACTTCCCCGGCCCTGCTCCGCCCGGATTTCTAATACCTGAACTAAGACCGGTGTTCTGGCCTTTTTCAACAAAGGATTAAAAGATTAGTGTGAAAGAGAGGCACAGTTTCTTTGTCATTTTGTTTTTTAGATAAGATATCGCTACCTGAACTAAGACGGACGTTCTGGCCTTTATGGACAATGTTAAGATTTCGATAAAATTAGTGAATAGTTCTGTCCTTTCACAAATTCTAAGTGCGACAAGCACAGAGATAGTTCCACCATTCCAACGTACAAAAAACTAGCAGTTTAACTAGCAGCATGATAAACTTCAAAATTATTTTGAATTAAGCTAATCTACTGAAATTTGCACCTTGCTATGAACAAACGATCATAAAACCAGAATTAAGAAACAAAGAGCGATTTGTTACACCTCATTTAAATCAATATTAAATCTTCAAGTTTTTTTGATACTTGATTTTGATATTTTGATTTTTTTTTCACAGTGTGCTTTTAAAGTGAGAAAAAATTTTTTGTAAAAAAATTAATTGCTCTTGAAATTTGGTACCCAGAGCCGCAATAGAACTTTTTTAGTACTAATACATTATCTAGTAATAATACAATACCGTTTGTTTTATTGTTTTATATCACTTTTTTTTATTAGTCTAATTGTAAACTCGGTATTTTATTTAAAGAAAACAAAAATATTTATAACTTTTAGGGCAATTGAATTATAGCCTCGCTGTAGAAAGACTTTTTCTTGGAAATCACTTTTTGTATCTCCCTATTTCGTTTGATTCACGACTCTTTGGCCAACCTGTATATGTACAGGGTTACAGGTTAAGTCGACCTAGATCCGTTAAGGGGTTGTAGTGTGCATTATTTCTGACTGATTTGACTATCAAACACCATACCCCAAACTGAACCGTTTTTTTTAATACAGGACGTTTTTTCATAAAATAGACGAATTTATTGACTATTGTCCATTTATTTTGTAATTAGTGCCTCTAATTTATTTGATTTTTTTAGAAATAACCAATGTGTTATAGAGAAACTCGCAAACAGACCAGGCTGTACCGAAATTGACAGGGGCTTAGTGTGTCAGTCGGCGGGGCTGCTTCCTTACAATCAAGTATAAATGTTTTAATTTATTATTGATGTATATTATAAGAAACGATAACAACCACACACCATTCCCATTTGATTAATTGAAATAAATTTTACGGAAGTTTTATTTAATGTGTAGTATTCGAGTAAAAAGGTTCTCGAGTGGCGGCCTCGTACCGGCGGACGAAGTGTAGGGCGTCCCCCACCTAGATGGAGTAACGACCTGGTAAGACATGCAAGAAGTCGATGGATGGAGGTGGCTCAGGACCGTGCTTTGTGGCATTCCTTGGGGGAGGCCTATGTTCAGCTGTGGACTTGTGAAGGGCCTAATGATGATGATGATTCGACTAAAGCTAAGAAATAATTATTCTTACTTGATTTTAATTGGATGGCGAGGACCATAGACGTCTAGTCTATTCTCGACTAGTGATCCGCCGCGGTTTCATATGGATATATTAACGTGACGTAATTTAGATTTAAGATATTCATCAAAAACCATTTATTTTGTGGCGGCGCTGTCGTCGCGCCACAAGCGAAAAATACATCGAAGCCCAAATCGCCCTATCAAAGTTCCGAATTAAAAACAAGTATATATACAATAGCTCCTAACTACCACTCAGGCGTTGGTTGGCTTCGGGCCGATCACCTTGCCCGGCGGGAGATCTCCCCTTTTCCTTCCACCCGCCACAGTGGTGACCCCGACGTGATATGAACACGCAACCAACAACCTTCGGAAAACTACCTTCAAATCCTCGTCATCGTTCTCAAGTACCCCATTCATTCGCTCCCGAGCAATTATTCAGTCTTCACATCCTGCAAGCCATCTAGCTTTACAAAGGTCCATCGCAGCACTATAATAATGCTTCCTGTTCCTTCAAGCTACTCTCTGCGCTACAGTGTTCGGCACGGCTCTGAGCCTTACTGCTCGCCTCTGCTTGACGGCACTCGCGCAGATTACTTGCCTTCTTCTCGACTCACCGCAGACTGGCGGCACCGGCACTTGCACATTCGACATCTAGACTGCACTATCGACCTCCGGTCTGAGCAGGGATGTGGCGGCGCTGTCATCGCGCCACAAGCGAAAAATACATCGAAGCCCAAATCGCGCTATCAAAGTTCCGAATTAAAACAAGTATATTTTTTTTTTTTATTGGACAGGGGCAAACGAGCATGCGGCTCACCTGATGGTGACTGACGCTGCCCATGAACAACTGCAACACCAGGGGAACCAGAGGAATTGCAGATGCGTTGCCGGTTTTTAAAAAGGAGGGCTTTTCTTGAAGGTCCCTAAGTCGTATCGGTCCGGAAAAATCGCTGGTGGTAACTACACAAGGAAGTGCGAGGAAGAAAACATCTTCTAAATCGCACAGTGGTGGACCGCCAATCATCCAGATGGTGTGGATGGTATCGGGAGTTCTGCCGCGATGTGCGTTCGTGAATTTGGCGGCTGGGATTAATCCGAACACCTCAGAGCACTTCGTGGTAATGCGAAAGAAAATGCAAAGAGATGCAACATCTCTTCGCAGCGCCAATGAATCGAGCCGATCGGAAAGGACTCGGTCGTCGACGATCTGAGCCGCTCTGCGCTGGATGCGGTCAAGTGGAAGGAGCTGGCACTGGGGAGCCCTAGCTCAGAGATGGGAACAGTATTCATGTGAGGCCGAACCTGCGCCTTGTAAAGTTGCAGGCGTTGCGCCGGCATGAATACTGTCCCGCCCTGCTGAGCACGCCAAGCTTTTTAGAGGCCAATTTGGCCTTCTTCCAAGTGACCGCGAAACTGCACGCCACCGAAATGTCGACGCCGAGGATTCCGAATACTGGCTGCGGCAACAAGGAGTGCCTTGAAACTGAGGAGATACGACAAAGGGTTCTTTTAGCGGTAAACGCGCAAACTTGTGTCTTCTGAGGATTAAACTGACTAGATTTAGTCGCCCCAATCCGAGACTTTGTTCAGCAAAGACTCGACTTCAGACACAAGTTTGTTCCGGTACTCGGCGACGTTTTCCGAGAAATATTCGCACGGCCGGCGTATAGCATCACCAGTGCTATCATCCGCATAGCAATGAATGCTACCGGTTTGCAACATATCATTGATATGCAGAAGAAACAGCGTTGGTGATAGCACGCAGCCTTGTGGAACACCAGCGTTAATCGGTTTGTCGGAGCATGCACCGTCACAACGACCTTGATGTCTCGATCTGCAAGAAAGCTGGTGATCCAATTGCACAATTCTCGGAAGCCCATAGGAAGGAGCTTAAAGAAGCGCTTTGTGCCAAACCCGATCGAAAGCCTTCGCAATGTCCAAACTAACGGCCATGCCTCCCCTTGGACTCTACTGCCTCCGCCCATCTATGAGTATAGTAGACCAGAAGATCACCAGCTGACCGACTCCGACGAAAACCGTATTGGCGGTCACTAATCAGCTGGTGATCCTCAAGGTACCGCATGAGCTGGCAGTTTATAATGGACTCCATTATTTTGGAGAACAAGCATGGCTATAGGCCTGTAGTTGGACGGGTCTGAGCGGTCGCCTTTAGGATCGGTTGGACAAAAGCTGTCTTCCATGATTTCGGGACTACGCCTAGGAGTAGGAGTACGGAAAGACGCGTTAGAACCGGTGCCAACCTGGAGCACACGTCCTCAGCACAATTGGGAATTTGTCAGGCCTGACTTGTGAATGTCCAGGAGAAGAGTGCCAAACCGAGCGCTGTGAGAACCGCACATCCGGCATGGAGCACTCACACCGCGGGATGGTCGGCGGTGTGTTCCCCGTCATCAAGAGTCGAGTTGGACGCAAAAGTGAGCCAAAGGTCGGCTTTTCTTTGCGGCGTGGGCCAGTGAGTCGTCCCTGTGCAGAGATGGTAGTGATGGCTTACAGAGGCCCTTGGACAGCCTTGGCGAGAGACCAGAATGCATGGTCCCTGGAATGAAGGCGAACTAGTTTCTCGCCACCTGCCTATGTGCTCAGACTTTGCCTTGGCAATAACACTTTGAAGGACCTGGAGGCGAAGTACTTTTTTGCCATGCTGGTGTTTACATCCCGAGCCAGCCGAAGCCTCAGCCCAGGCCTGATAGCACCTGCTTACTGCGTAATGCAGTCCTACAGGAGCGACCAAACCAAGGCTGCGATCTGCTCCAATGGGTACCACAGATGATGGAATAAATAGTTCCATTCCCAGTACCACATCAGTGACAGAGTCAGCAACAGCGCTGGGATCATCCGCGAGAAGCAAACCCGCCCCCATGGGTAGGATGCAAAGAAAGACCGCATTCGTCCCAATCCGCCGACCTGTAATGCCAAACACGGCGGCAACCTGCAAAACGCAACCGCGAGGAGCGAGTGGCACCACACCGGATCAGACAATGGTCCGAAGAGCCGAGGGGCATCGACGGAAACCTGATATCCGTCCGGATGAGAGGTCAGCAGAAGGTCCAACAGGAAGGTGTATGATCCTTCACATCTGGAATCCGCGTAGGCGAAGTAACCAGCTGTGTCAGACCATATGCCAAGGCAAAGTCATAAACAGATCTCCCCATGATCGGTTAAACGTGAACCGAGCCATTCGGCGTGGTGGGCGTTAAAATCGCCAAGGACCACGATCTCTGCGATGGGACCTGTTGTAGCAAGGAATCTGTAGCCATTGGACGTGGTCGATGAGTCGGTCTGTTTCGGCATTACCGCTATGGGACCCATAGAGGCACCTGTAGAGCGCGGATGGTCGTCGCTATCTACGCGTAGCCAAAGGATGGACAGGTCCGTACCTTCAAGACTGCCGAGGCGTCGAGAACAGATGTCCTCTGACGTATACGCAACTCCAGCCCGAGGCACAAAAGAGGTTCCAATTTGTACCCTGGTAGGAGAGATACGTATCAGCCGGAGAGGACACCTGCGTCTCGGTCAGAAAGAGCGCGTCGGCTTCGCTGTCTCTCGAGATGGTAGTGGACGGCGTTTAGGTTCGAGGAAGTCCCCTGATGTTGCAGAACCACGGATAGCGTGGCAGGGGTCGCCTTGGTCTTGTTGCTCAGTTTGCCCCGAGCAGTTATTGTTTGAGCGGAATTTTGCCCCCAGAATACGTGGGGCAGCCTGAGCACCCACGCTCAGGAGTGAGTAGCATGGTCGTGGATGCTCAGCGAGGATTCTCCAGGGGTGCTGGTACCCTGGGGTAGTTCAAGATTTAATTCGCTACCATGTTGATGGGGGAATTGGCCTCCGGTCACCTGCACTCACCAGACGAAACGCAAAAGCAGAGCCTCCACGCCGGTATTCTGTGAGGTCGTGGTACCAACCCGGCTCGAGCCGGCCCATACGTGCAACAGCAAAAGCTGCTGCATGGCTCTACCACCGTTACAATAACTCCGAACTACCACTCGGAGCGTTGGCGGCTCCCCGGACCGATCACCTTGCCCGGCGGGAAATCTCCCCTTTTCCTTCCACCCGCCACAATTTTAACAATTTTTCAGTTCCTCAAAAAGAATTGCCCAAAATTTTCGGATAAAATATAGACTAGATCACTCTTGGCATTGAAAGAAAGAAACATTTCTTGCAACACGCCACAAACATGATTAGGTGCTTAAATTTTAACATTTGTAGACACATCAATTAAAAATAGTATAACAAAATAAAATAAGAAATAATAATAATAAAGAAAACAACAATTTGACGGATATAACAATTAAAAAGTATGTATACTTATAGATTATAGTAAAAAGAGAAAAAAAAAGAAAATGAAATAAAAACGTTCCTCATGTTGTATGTTGTGGCGCGTTAGGCAAACGGACCTCACTCAGCTTATGCTGTCGCCGAAACAATAGCGCTGGTTTTCAGTCATTTCAGTGGGCCTGAACGGATAGTAACGCACGAACGTCCGCGTTCGATACATAATAATTAATGATATTCTGTTAAACTATGCTGAAATTATAAATATCAAACCGAAGGTATGTATGTACTTATTATATATACGCTTTATATTTATTTCAATAACATTGTGTGTTAACAGTGTGTTCTTTAACTTTATTAATTAATATAATATTAAATTATCTCAAAAAGTTATTGTAACGTTGTTTTCGTTTACTTATGTGAATATATTTATATATTTAAGGCTGATTGCTAAAACTTTATACATAAATTACATAAATTATTAATTGACGACACTAAATTATACTTTTTTTTAGCCTGCTATCAAAGGACCTATCTGAACAATATCCGAACGTCTACCGCAAATAGGATTTAAGGTTATGTCTTCACTTCATTTTATATGTTGCGACCTTGGCCGCCTGTGCCACGTGCCAGGACCCATTTTGGTAAGTATCAAAAAATGTGTCTACATTTATCCATGTTGGTCATGTTGGTCAATCGCGATCTTTGTACCGTTAATTATAAGAGCAAATCGCATTTGTTCTACAAGCGGAGTCGGAGGATGAGGCAGCATTCGGACAGCGAGACACTGCCGTATGTAGAAGCAGACTCCGCCACCTCGCGAGCACACATTGGTCGGTCGGGGGATGTGACGTCATCGGTATCCTGGTACCGCGGGCGCGCGCGCTTCCTCACCCTCACTCAACCAAGTTCCGTTAATCGCCATTATATCGACAGCGTGGTGATCTATAGCTACTACTAGTTCTTCATGCCCTGTTCCTAAGGAACCTACATTGAGAATCCCTTAGTTAAGATTACATATCGTGTTGTATGAGATAAAGTAATATTCACTATTGACATCCTTGACCAACAAATATCAGAGTAATACTCACAATAAATTATGCCACACTGACCTTGTTTCATTACTCTATTTTTGTTGTTGTTGTAGTTTTGCAATATTATAAAAATATTAACTGAGTTTAGCAAATAAATATAACGGGTAGAATCTAGATGATATAAATATTTCCTTATATTTAAATAACTAAAGCCTAAATACGTATAAAATACTAATTGGAAGTTTATAAAGGAAGTTACATAAATATAAAAACGTATCGGCCCTGTAGAAATTGTCCTACCACACACATAATAACAACAAAAATGAGCGTCAAGTTTTATAAAGTCTGAATATTGTACGAAAACATTTACTTTGTTTGGCAAACAGTTAAAAACAAAGAATACACTAAAAAATTTAAGAGACTATAACAAATAAAATATATGGGTAGCAAATATATAATATAACTGTAAATAGAATTACAAATAGCTTATTACGGTAACTTAGCCTAATTATATATTTTTTAAATTGGATTTCGTATTATTTCGAAGTTGTAAATAAATCTTATTAATAGCTTTGGAAATATACGAATACCCCGTGGGTACTCGTCCATAACACACATGAAGATAGTAAATAGTAACAAAATTAAATGAAGAAACTAAAAACAAAAATTATTTTTTGTGAGTAAACTGAGAGACAGTTATGGTGACCGAACATATTCGGACCCAAAAACCTTTGCAATATCCGTGTTGCGATTTATTGGATCTCTTGCTTCCCGACGTGCAAAAATTTGACCTCCCTTCGTCCGAACGTATTGCGAACCCTGCTGGCGCTCTATGCGAAACAACTGCCCATTTGCTTTTTTTTTTGCGCCCAAAGCAAGGACTACCTTCCGGAAGCGGTGGAGGGAGGTGGTGGCATACCACGCAGCCGGCTGCGTGGTATGCTATGACCATTCACCAGCTTATGTGGGACTCACTTTGAAGAAGTGCCTACCCACTAAAAACCACCCGTGGGACTGGCTCTGGCCTGTATGGCCTCTTCGCCTCATCGGAGACAATCCCCTTGGGGAAGGGGGGCGTGGGGCACAACCGTCCGGGGACGGAAGCGCGGGTCAACCAACACAGCCGCAAAGGGCGGCAGTGCTGGAGTGAAGGTGTGGGAGTCGCATGAGCGAGAATGCACTCACCGTACGGGGACGGCGAGCACGGTCTGCTAACGCCACCGCACGGGGGCGGCGGCGCTAGCGGAGGCGGGAAGGGAGGGGAAGGCACTAACCATACGGGGACAGTGAGCGGCATACTCTAACACCACCGCACGGGGCGGCGGCGCTGGCGGGAGGGCACTCACCGTACGACGGTGAGCGTGATAGCTAACACAACCGCACGGGGGCGGCGGTGCTAGCTGAGGCGGGAGGGCATTCACCGTACGGGGACAGTGAGCGTGGTCAGCTAATACAACCGCACGGGGGTGGCAGCGCTAGCTGAGGCGGGACGGGACGGGACTGACGTTTTCAATTCTTCGACTGAACTGACTGAGGAAGAATACCCGTACGGGGACGGGTGCTCGGTCAGCGAGCGGACTCCGCTAGCGCACGACCGCACGGGTAAGACGGCGCAAGCGGAATGATTTTGAATTTTTTTGTTTTACTTAGTCGTTCGTTTATATAGATTTTGCAGGTCGCGGACTTATGGCCTAGAGCCTCGGTTGTGAGAGACCAGCGGACCACTTCCCTTTCCTCCAAGTGAATACCAAGCTTGAGACACATGTCAGAACCAAGTGTGTTGGGTTCTCCCCACTCTCCTCTGGAATGCCACTTAATTCGACTTCGTTTGCAAGCAACTCCTGGTCCCTATCATTTAAGTCGGTTTGCAGCTGATACACGGTCCAAAACCAATTCCAGTAGCTTTATTCATGTAATTATAAATCTGTACATATAATACTTAATATATAATTCTTCTGTACGTGTTTGTCACTGAACTTCTCCAAAACGGCTTAACTGATTATAATAAAAAGTATTGTGTGTGTTTGAGCGTGTCCTTAGATGGTTCAGATTCACAATTAGACCCGGTAGGTGGCGCCGTTGTCGCGATCCAATAAAAAATATCGGGATAATAACTATCCTATCTCTCAAGTTAGAGCAAGCATTAGACATTTAAAAAAATTATCAAAATCAGTTGAGAGGTTCCGGAGATTAGCGTTAACGAACATCGTGACCAGGGATTTTTTTATATTACAGATATTGCAATAACAAAGCTCTTAAATGAGTATTTTGGTTCGATAATCATTACTAAGATTATCTTGCTGGATTTTTTGCTGGTTCTTCCCAGGATAGAGGTTTTTCTGAACCTGGGATCAAAGTAAAGATGACTTTCTATCAGAATTATTTGTTACCTCTTTTGAATAAAAACTTTTCTACTCTTGTCAAACACGTTTACTTAATGATATTTCATTCTCATGTAAGTGGATTTTTTTTGTATAACCTTTTTAAATCTGAGTATGAAACATGCGTCTACGAGCTGTCAAAAGGACTTTCCAATGTTGTTGAAAATTTAACACGACCCGTTTGTACGTGCTTTGAGATACCGCTTTATATCGACATCGATTTATCTACAAAGATACGTCTTTGGCTCCAACTGGTAAGACAACTTTTTTATATATAATAATTGTTTGTAATTGACAAACAAACTTACACTTACTTACTTAGGAGCCGTGGCTTGATCACCCACGGTGAACGAAGAGGAACTCACATGGCTGGCGCTAGGTGACCTGAGGTGGCCACTCCGAGTGGGCTTGGCGAGCCCACTTCGGATGTGTGTTAGTGGGCTCCAGCGAGAGGGGTGCCCTCTCCCCTTACCGCTGCAACAGAGGCGGAGTTGTGGGGGAATAGGAGTGTTGGCCCCATCCTCCCGACTCTGGCGGGGCCGCACCGTTGATGGGGTGATGGTGGGGCTGTGGGGGAGAGGAGTGTCGATATTGCGAGGCGCCGCTCTCCCTACCCTTCGCGGCCGAAACTTGGTTGGCGGCAAAGCCAGAGACGAGATCCGCCGCTGGAGTCGAGAAAGCTAGTGCTTCCGAGTGTTTCCTAGTTCCTGGCCCCAGGGCCTCCGTGTATCAGACTCAGGGGAGGAGGAATCCATTACGCAGGAGGAGTAAGAAGCTGAGGAGTTAGGCGCTCCTTGTGTACTTGGTGCGCCTCATCTGAGAAGGAAAGGGAAGGAGCGAAAGGCAGGCAGAGTCAAAAACGCATCATCGTCTCAACAAAACGATTATGTTTTGTGAATATGACCCCAATTGTTCAAGTCATTCAGAAGATACACGATCACTAACACACGCACCAATCATTATCCATCCATGCATTCTATCCATTGCAGTCTATAAAAATCCACAACTGAACATAGACCTTCCACATAGATTGCCTAATAAAGGATTTGGCCATAGTGGTAACGCTTGGCAGGCGGGTTGCCATCCGCTATTTTTTAATATTTAAAGTTGTTATCAGGAAAACGCTGCCCATCTCCTGTTACAAATTCCCCATGTTGTCTCTTACGACTCCCACGGGAAGATATGGGGTAGTGGACATTCTTACACCGCCACTACATGGTGTCCCAACCGACGATTATCTATATATACATATTATATAAATAAAATAGAAGTTTCTGTCTGTAATACTGAAATAACTCGCTTCTATTAATCTCAAGGGGTTATATGCATGTTAATAAGACATAAATAACCATTTTTTAAATTTTATCGGTCTGTCCGGGCTAATCTTCAGAATGGCTGATTCGATTGCAATGATACTTCCTGGACAGATAGAGAGCAATGCAAGGAGTGAACTAAGCTATAGTTTATTCTAGAAATTAAAGGGTTTTTTTGTAAAACTAAATACTATTATAATATGTAAACGACCTGTAATCATCTTTAATCTTAATAATTAAGAGTTCTACCCAGTCGACGCCAGAGCGGTTCGCTAGTATATAATAAAATATGAATATGACAATTGTTCTTCAACACTACTTTATAAATATTTGACGACCGAAACTGTACACTTCGTTAAATAATATACTTACGTGGAGAGTAGCGGCATCAGTACAATCTCTCTGATACGCCCTCACATGTTATTTGGTTTGTTGCCTCAATTGACTGAAGTACCCTACAGTTTCGATTCAGTCAATCGTTAAGTTCAAGTACTTACTTCAGGTTATTATATCAAGAGTTATGAAGTCAATTAGCGTTGACATTTTTCTATTACTAGTTAAAAATAATCAGATATCTGAATTGCTTCTGTGTTCCATATGGTGAGTGTAGAGAACTGGATACCCTCTTTACTAGAAACGAGGCATTCCATCGTAGTCCTCAGGGGTGATAACGCATCTGCAGTTTCATTCTTAATTGAGAATAAACGTAGATATCTATGGGCCTCAGCATCCACTTACCATCAGGTGGACTGTGTGTCACTCTTATTCTATAAAAAAGAATTAATATTTTTTTGTAGATAGGGAAGCAAATTAGCATTTGGATTAGTTTTTACTAGGTATATACCATAATATAATGTTTGTACACCTTTGTAAGTCCACCTATTTCTGCCGCCAAGCAGTAGTGTATTCAGTTACACCCCACCCACAAGGTCGCAGCTCAACATAGGCTTCCTCCATAAGCTGCCACAAAGCACAGCGCGGTACAACCTCGCGCAAGAAGAGTCCAGACTCCTTACATATTTCTTCATCTCGTTATTCCATCTAGTGAGCGACCCATACACTGTCCTTGTCAATACTGGGCTGCGACTTGAGAACCTTTTTTTTTAGTTGGTTTATCGGATAGCCTTCCATCTCAATCCTCAAAGAAAAAAATGTACTTGTGGTCTTCTTTTTGAAGTCGATTGCATAGGCTGCAGTAGCATCAAACCATCAGGTAGATTTCTGGCTATTTTGTTACTTTAATATCTTAACAAGTGGTTGAAAATGGAAAACTAATATTATATAATCATACATAAAATATAAAAATAATCACGCCCATCACCCACAGGGGTAGGCAGATAATGCGGACATCCATTTGGCACGATCCTGACACACCTCTCTCGCCTCGTTTACATTCATATATCTACGCACACATGCTCTGCGATTAAGGGTTCTTTTAATTTGGCCCACCTTCAATATATCGCCAATGTCGTCGATAAACTTCCATCTATGGCGTCGCTTGCCCGTAGAGAGCCAGTATACTTACAGGCGGTAAGGCATTCCATCTTAGTCCTCAGAGGTGACAACGCATCTGTAGACTTCTTTGTTTGAAGATGGCTGCAGGTGTCCATGGGCTGCAGAAGCCACTTACTATCAGGTGGACTGTAAGTTCTTATGTTAGCGGCAACTGCAGAGCCGGTAATGACGCCCTTCCTTACCTTATTATCCTGTTATTTCTACATGTGTCATTGTACAGGTGCAGGTGTAACCAGAATTCTAACGAAATTATTTCCTCAACACACACTCTTACATACACACCACACGCTCATGCGCACACGTGCACACGCACAGTGAGTGAATATCGCCATTAATTAAAATCGCTCGATCTCGATACACGTAAAGGTTCTATGAAGAATTAATAAGCCAGTTTAACATAACGTTCCTACATATAGACAGTTAAAGTGTCTATATGTAGTATTGAAATAACTGGCTTCTATTAAGCTCAGGGGGTTATTTGCATGTTATGACATATTATACTATTATTTTTATTTTTTTGTCTGTCTCACCGTCTGTCTGTCCGGGCTAATCTTACAAATGGCTAAACCGATTGTGATGAAACTTTACGGATAGATAGACAGCAATGCCAAGAGGGATCTAGATTATATTTTATCTGAAATCCTTGAAGTTTATATATAAGTATAATCTAAATAACACTACATTAATAGATCCTATCTAGGCGATGCTGGGGTGGATCGCTTGTACACGAATATAACTAGAATTCTGTATTAGGAAAAATTGTGACATGAATTACGATGCTGTCATAACAAGCAGAGGAGGTTTTAGTTCCCGCCGGACGTCTTCATTACCGGACGATGTGATATATGAGAGTTGTTTGATTTATATTGCACCCATTTCACACGGACTTCTAGTCAGAATAACATAATATATATTAATTTAAGGTAGGCATTGGATTGTACTCTAAATTTCAAATATATTTTAAAAATTAATGGTAATATGGTGCCACACCGTTGTATCAAAATTGGATCGTTTGTGGGCCCGTCCTTTGGTGCGTCTGATTGTTCGTTCGTTAGTTCGTCTGATTGACTGACTGACTGAATGATTTTATCCAAATTAATGTCTTTCTAGATCTTTGCAACAGTTTAAAGTAAAAATAAAACATCATCCTTTTCTTAACAGAATACAAATTCCACCTGAACGAAATCGCAGGCACTGATAGTTATAAATATAAGGGGTGCGCATACAAAGCCGAAATTAGTACATATTGTTGTAAAATAAATAATATAATCCTTATAATGTTTTACTGGCAAACTGGCCATGTTATTAATATTAGTTGCAGCATTCAGCTGCAGCACGAAGAATTCCGCTTGACCGGAGAAGGACCACGCTCTCACGGAATACTGGCGTAAAATAGCAGCATTGTACTACTGTGTCTTATACATTTAGACTTAGAGTTCGAGTTGTATTTTATAGAATAAGCGTGACAAACGAGCACACAGTCGATCTGATAGTTAGTGGAATCTGTGGTCCATACACATCTACATTTATCATCAATTAAGAATCAAAATGCAGATGCGTTGTCAACCCTGAGGACTGAGATGGAATGCCTCGTTTCCAGTAAAAAGGGTCTCCAGTCCTCTACACTCACTATTCGTAACACTGCTGCATTAAGCTGTTATTTCGAGTACGATCGGGTGAGAATACTAGTTCTTTGTTTTGAAAACTGCAAACGTTGTTTTCGACTCAAACACTACTGCTATTGCCTAATATAGCTAAGGAAACGCTGTCATTATTTATGTGCGCACTTTGTCAACGTGATTTACATATATGGTATTATGATTAAGTACTTTGTTTTGTTTTTTTAAGCATAGCACAGCAACTAAACCTCAGTGGTTTGCGCTGTGTTTAATATGTATTACTAATTGTGGAATTTTATAGATACTAAATTTAAAAAAAATTAAGTTTATTCAGATAATATATAACTTTATTCCGTATTTGCCTGAAAACAGTAACTATCACAAATGAAAATAGACCTGCGTGGCATAATTATCTCCCCCCCACCCCGCGCCCACGCCCGCGATAGTTTTTGTTCTGAACTGCCGGCCTAGTAGTATATATAGGAGTCTTTTTTTTTTATAGGATAGGGTGACAAACGAGCACACAGTCCACCTGATGGTAAGTGGTTGCTGTGACCCATAGACATCTACATCTATCCTCAATAAAGAATCAAAATGCAGATGCGTTGTCACCCGTGAGGACTAAGATGGAATGCCTCGTTTCCAGTAATAAGGGTCTCCGGTTCTCTATATTCACCATACGAAACACAGCAGCATGAAGCTGCTATTTTACGCTGGTATCCTGTGAGAGCGTGGTCCTTCCCCGGTCGAGCCGACCCATTCGTGCTAAAACTATACTACTAATATAGCTGCAGCATGGCTCTTCCACGTATAAATAGTCTTTATATTCTTTGACGCGGGCAACAGCTTGAATTAATATTAAGCGCAAGGTGCCATTCACAAGTCTCGTCTCAGATAAAAGACAGTCTGGAAGAAAAACAAGCTCGGCTCATTACAAGAATATTAGTTGCTTCACCTTCTTGATTACTATTAACGAGTACTAATTACTGCGAAAAGTGCACTCATTTCAACATAAATCATTTGTAACAAAAAATATAACAAAAGCGTGAAATCTTGTTTACATAATTAATTTAATGTTGTAGTTTCTTTATAACGCCAGAAGAAAGAATTCAACTATGGTAACTACTTCAGTCCATGGACATCCGCCACCAACTTCATTGAGAACGGGGAGGCCCATTACATCAAACAGTGGAATATTACAGGTTAATGAAATATACAAATACATGCGGGACTCGAATCTGTGGCCTACAGCTCCGAGCCAAATATTTAACCACTGCGCTACTGGACCGTCAATACATTTTGTATTTAAATGAATATTGTATTTTAAAATTATTAACATAAAAAAGCCCTCCATCCCTTAGTCTCAAAATTGAAAATTTGTTAACTTTTATCAATCAAGATTAATTTGACTAACGACCCTTCCTTTTAATTGAATCACAATTTTTATGCATAATTTCTTCCCCTTTTAAGTAAAAGTGTTTTAAAGTTTTATTTATTGAATAAACCTTTATCTATTATCATCAATAAACCTTTACCAAATAGTTGGAAATTTTATTAAGAAAAGAGAAAGAATAATGCGATATTTTATAAAACGTGGAATACTATTCTCATCTCTAGGCTGGGGCATCCCAGTAGCACCACCTTCCACTTGACCGTATTTAATGAAGAGTGGCTTGAATCGTCGACAACTAATTCTTTCTGATCTGCTTGATCCACTGACCTTGCAAAAATTCGTTACATCTCTATGCATCTTTTCGTCGCACATACCACTATCAGTGCTCAGAGGAATTGTTTTGATCTATTCCATCTGCTAAATTCCACCATCGGATACAGCCACTGAACTCGAAACTCCATCCACATCATATTGATGGTTTGTAGTCTACGTACTACCATGTGTTTCACGAGAAATTTTCTACCACGTACGCCCACATTGTGAAACTTACTGTCGCCAGTGTGTTTTCCGGTCCAATAATACCCTTTGAGGAAGAGCCTACTTTTTAAAAGTCGGCTACGCACCTGCGATTCCACTGGTATTGCTGTTGCTCCTGTTCGGCAGTTAGTTGCCATCGGGTGAGCCGCATGCTGTTTCCTCTAACCTCTTCATGAAAAAACACATTCCACTGCACAAGATGGATGACTCATCCCACTCTCCGAGTTATCCACGCCACGAAACTGAAAGCTTAAAAGCTTAAACGCAAATGCGTTTATTTTCCTGTGAGAAAAACTATTGTACTCTAATGTGCTCTAAAATTTAGTAAAATTAAATGAAATTTTTCAGACGCTACAAAACATCCTAACATAACAACTAGGTGGTGGGACACCATTTCTGCCAAAAAGTCCGTTCGAATGGTTACCATCCTTTTACCTATTTCTGCTGCCAAGCCGCAGTGCATGCCCTGCTGTGTTTCAGTCTAGAGGGTCTAGAGAACTACTTAGTAAAATAACAGACTGTGGAATTCCATTATGGGCCTCGCAGGTGCCCACACATCTGTAGCCTTCTTTGTTTGAAGTTGGTTTCAACCATCGGGTGGACTGTATGTTCGTTTGTCAATTTTATATAATAAAATGTGAAAAGCAGCATAACCAGTCAGACAGTGTGAGAGTATCGGCTCCGCTTTCGACAATCCGGCTGCCCAGCGTGAAATTGACAAATCTCCCAAGTAAGGCTTGGCAGCTGGCACATTTATGAAATGATGACTCGACTGCCTCGTTGGTCTTGTGGTCGACGGTTTTATTTTTGACATGGATCTTAATTGAAGAGATTCCCATCTTCTTTTTTAGATTTTTAATTCTCTCTGAAATCAATTACCGTTCAATCTATACTTATTAATGTTTAAAACAAAGGGTTTTCTTTATCTTTTTAAATATTCTTTGTAGTATAGAGACTTGAGAGGTTTTCCTCCCTTCTCCGCTGCCTGCATATTTGTCCAGCACAAAGTAAGCACGCGACATTCGGTGGACAAAAAGTTACTTTCTTTGAAAAGTTTTTGCTCATTATCAGGAAATAAAGATTGTAAATAAAAATGCGGCCGATGAAGAATGTAATTCAATAACATACTTTTATAGTATCGAAAAATATTATACGGCTATCGCGTAAAAAAAACGAAATTCGAACGTCAAATTTTTTTATAGAATTTATTTTACTATGGTGAAATTATATTTTTTTTTATTTGAAGTCGGTTTTTACTTTTTATTAAAATATTAATTTGTTGAACCTTTTCAGTGGACTAAGGAACATCACAAGGACCATCACAAGCTCAACTTGTAATGAAATATAAGTTCCGCTGGGTTTCTTGCCGGTTCTTCCCAAGGCAGAGGTTATTATCCGATCCAGTTATAAAACTTAAATGTTCTTCAATGAGTATGCTTGTAATCTATATTGAATAAAAACGATTTTGTTCTGGCCAAGGCCTGAAGCGATTTTGAGGAATCTTTTTATTATCTATTAAAAAAGATTCCTCAAAATCAGTTCACCACTGACGAAGATATTGCGTACAAAAAAGCACACAGTGGCATTGAAAAACCCTATTTTTTTAATTCGTCTAAAAGAAAGTCTACAATGTACAAAGAAATGTGCGAAAAGCGCACCACATTGTTTCCATTGTTTCATCCAGCTCTTATCAATTGAATCCTTATAAATTCTTTTAACGAAGCAATATAAGAGAAAGCTACTTTGTTTCATTTTAAAAGAATTCTAAAGGAATCACTTTAGTGCAGTTGATTACAATATAAAGTGGGTTGACGGCTCGGTAGCAGAGTGACTTAGCGTTTCATTTATTCGCATCGGGGCCGCTAGTTCGAATCCCACCCCTAACAATTGTATGTATGACCTACTTTTAACAATAATTTAGATGTTTATCCATTTCCCACTTACGTATGTAAAACGCATCCACTATACCAAAAAAAATCCTAGGGTTGAAATAAGTTTTTTTTTTTTCAAAGTGATAGGGTAGCACAACATTATAATAATTTAAAAACGAACCAATTACATAAAACGGGTACGTTAAATACCATTGTGTAGTATATGCTTTAAATAAATCGTTTAATACTCTTAATTTAATACAACAGTCATAAATATTGTAAATTTATCGTCGGAGCTTGCGGTGTAATGTAAGGCCATAATCTGTTACGGTTGAAATATAATATTCAAAGTGATTTGTAATGAATTAAGATCGATTCACTATACGATAGAGAAAGAGAGAGGTTTTGAGGTAGGTCTTATAGATAAAATACCTTTTACACTTTAAGGGCTAGGGATTTTTTCTATCTAGCTTCTGCTCGCGGCTCACATATAGCAGACGCATTTATGTTGATTATTCGACGTTCACTCGGTGTTATACACGGGATACTATTTATTACGGTAAAATACTACTCTGATACGGTAAAAGTGCTGGAAATTATCTGTCTACTTTTAAGTAATTGATTCATAGCATTCAACCATCTTCTCAAGCATTCAAATATAATATTACGAATTACTTCCTGATAATAACTCAAAATATTAAAATACTGCGGTTGCCAACCCGCCTGTCAAACGTGGTAACTATGGCGAAATCCTCCCTATGAGGCAATCTAAGGTAGTGGCCTATGTTCAGCAGTGGACTTTTATAGGGTGTTATGGATGTTATGTAATATTACTTTGATGTGTGGCGGCGTAGATCGTAATCGCCCATTCATTTAACATCGCCCCATTTCGTTCCGTGGGAGTCGTAAGAGGTCACTATGGGAAATGCCAGAAATATTTCATGTCGGTATATCCATCTAGTTTACGCTGAAAATAAAACACCCAGACCGGCGGCGGGCAGCAGCGTCGCAGGTGCTCGCGTCTAGTACTGCGACTGACAATCCGCCTGCCAAGCGTGACGTTTAAGGTATGCTTGGCAGGTACGACGAGAAGTGTGCAGCTGTGAACATTCACGGACTGAAGGCTCGGACTTGAAATAGAAATAGTAAACATTTTATTCAATATAGATTACAAATAATACTTATTGAGAGTCACTCGTATGCTTAATTTACCACTAGTTCGGAAAATACCTCTGTCCTGGGAAGAACCAACAAGAAACCCAGCGATATTTTTTTCAAAAAAAGAACAACACAAAACAAATTAGAAATAGGATGGTAGCGATCACTGCATTTCCAGGGGTCATTATCATCCAGAAATTCCTTAATATTATTATAATCCCTTTTATACAAGCCTTGTTTAATAGTTTTTAAATTTAATTATATAAACTAATAATTATAGTTATATTTTGGTTGTTGACGTTTTGGTTAAGTGATTGTAAACAAGGCTGCTGATCATGTGGACCTGGATTCAAATCCCAGCTCCGACCAAAATCAGTTATTGGGTTTTTCTGACAAGAAATTCTCAGTAGCAACCCGGTGTAAGTTGACGGTATTTCACCACTGTGCCTCGAATAGCACGTACACTTGTTGATCTCTCTTCGGTAGTGACGGATTTCCGATCCATCGGACTATGTGAATGAGAGAATAGAGAGAGCAAATGTGCTGCGCAAAAACTTGGGCACTAGAACAGGTTGTTCTGAACAAATGGCTAGTCTCCGTTGACACCAACTGCTACAACCGAAATTCGGTCTGGAAAACATTTTTTTTATAGAATAATCGTGACAAACAAGCACACAATCAGTCAGTGGTAAGTGTATACTGTAGCTCATAGACATCTACATTAACATGTAGTCCTTCCACGGTCGAAGCGACCAATTCGTGCCACAACCATAATATAGCTGCAGCACGTAACATGTAGACAACAGCTGTGTAACAAATAAACATTGTTATACTTTAGTTTTTTTAATTATAGATTATTCTTCTCTTTCTCTTATATTCACTTTTACTATTAACAATATTTTAAACTCAGATAGTAGGTATATGTAAGGGATGGTAACGAACTGAAAATTTGATTACCCTATACCTATTTCGTTAACAAAATCAATATTTACCTTAGCTCACACAGCGATCTGTTTCAATACAAATATAAACTGCTACAAATAAAGTTGCTGTACGTAAGTATATACCATTTAAGTACATCTTGATTTTAAAATAGTCTTGTGACGAAGATTTATTAAATTTTTCGACATAAGTAACAAAACCTTTATTTAAATTGGTTGTAAAAGCGTTCATTGAAGCGATTAAAGTAGCAATCTTAGAATGTCGCCGAAACACTTTAAAACTTGAAACGTCATTTGAAATGATGACAGCTGTCGTCGAATAAAGTTACTTTCACTGGGACTTTTGGTTCAACTTAAATGTGGATATAAAAGATATTTTGTATTTTGTAAAGAATTATCCACCACCTAGAATACCTGCAATTTCAATGGAATATGAAATATTTGTAAATTCAGTGTATTTATCAAATTTATTGAAACCTCCTTAAATAAATTGTTGCACTATAATCCCGGCCTGCGCAGATGGCTATTCTCCATTGCGACTGGCCACTTGGAAATTTATTATTATTTTGATGATAAGAAATACCTGAACCAGCGATAGGAAGCAGTACTAGTGAAGAGACGCCAGATATCTGGTACTGCGATTGTTCACCTTAGCGGCTCCAAACGTGATTAAGGGAAACCCCACCTACAATAAGAGAGGTCGATTGTTTGTAGTGGCCTACTACAAAAAAGAAGGATGAGGAGACGGAAATATCTTTCTGCCATCCAGGCTGATGCATGCACCAACTGAATGGGACTACCGATGGGGAAGAAAGGTTCTCAAGTGGGCTTCGTACCGGTAAGCGAAGTGTAGGGCGCCCCCCACTAGGGGGAGTAGCGACTTGGTAAGAGATGAAGGAATTCGATTAATGCATACATTGAGGGAGGCTTATGTTCAGCAGTGGACTTGTGAAGGGCTTTAATGATGATGAAGGTTGATTTCGTTTCTATACATTGTGTAAAGTTTAATAAAGAATAAAAAAATAAACGTTTCGGAGAGGCAGAAATTCAGGTAAGACTAATTTCAATATACAGTCGCTGCGTTCATATATATTTCTTACCTTTGACATATACTACAATATTATTAAAATTTCATCGTTCGGATTCGGAGAACGACGTTGGAGACCTCTCCCAAAACCTCCCCCCAAGAAATATATGGTCATACTGATTACAGCATGATCCTGCGCCACCTTCATCCATCGATTTCCTGCATATCTTACGAGATCGTCCCTCCATTTAATGGGTGGAGGCTGCCCTAAACTTCGCTTACAAATACAAGGTGGCCACTCAAGAACCAATCTTTTACATCGGTGGTCAGTTCTTCGAGCTATATGGCCGGTCCATTGCCACTTCAGCTTACTAATCTATTGGGCTAAGTCGGTTACTCTGGTTCTACTACGGATATCCTCATTTCTAAGTCCATCGCGTAGAAACCCCGAGCATAGCCCTCTCCATAGCTCGCTGAGCAACTTTGAGCTTACTCTTGATATGGTCAGAATCTTAGGGCTGTGATATAACGTCGAAGGTGGATACAAAAAAATGATAATATAAAAATAAAAATACAAAATACTACTGAAACATAACCTCTTTGTTTGTCCTTAAAGAATTGCCCCAAAACACAGAACCAAGACACTCGTTTGAGAATGAGAATGATTGATTAAATTTCGAACGATTGGAAGTTTCAAATTCTACCCTCACTTCGTTATATTTTCTTTCATTTTCTTCCCTCATTCATTACAATTAAAAAGCTTAAGAGCTTTGCAACGCCTTGTTATCGAGAGGTTACGCTGCAGTTTTCGATGAGAGGCTTTATTCAACTTAATATGTAAAGCTTTCGCTGAGAGCGCAGCTTTGCAACGAGTTGCATTGTGATATTAAACTGAATAAATCCATATATTGGTAATGCGTAGTATAATTGTGCCCCTTCAAATAGTATAGATTTCTTACCATAATTCGTTTTACAATATATATCGCGTAGCATCAATTAATAATAAAAGATAGAATAAGAGGTCAAATCGCTCTGGAAGCGATTTGTTCCAAACAACCTTTTTAGGTAAGAGGGTGGCATTAACATCGTCAGACTCCTTAACGGAGATGTTGTCGTACCAGTTTTCTTACAGAGCCAGCTGCGCTTCTAAAGCTCTAAATAACGCTGTTGCGATAAAATTGTGGTAGGCTAAAAAGAAATGTCAGAAACATGGAAACTGTACAACATAGATCTGTACAAGCTATTTGACAACTCAGTTACGCAGTAACTAAGCATTGATTGTGGCACTGCGGGCCACGGGTACTGCTGGATCTTTCTTTCATTCACTAAATCCTTATAACCTACTAAAAGTCCACAGCCGAACAAAGGTCTCCCCATAGATTGGCTCTTAGAAGGGATAATTGCTATAGTTAGATTGGGGCATGGAATTGGAGAGCATGGTTAAGGGGTTGTTTAGATTTTATATCATGAAGATGTTGCTGCCCACCTCCTGATTCAGTTTCCCTCTTTTGCCTCTTAGGACACGGGATGATAAGGAGTAGGGAATTCTCTTAAGCCACCAGTACATGACAAACTATTATAATAAAAATAAAAAGTAAATCAAAGCTAAAACTTTATAACTAATCTCATTACCTTCCACTGTGGTTTGTGGCGGAAAGTTTCCAAATGAAACAAGGCGGCGGTCGGTTAAAGGGACACGACACGGGGAGCCACGTGTACATCAGAAAGTTCTTTAATTACGATTATAATAAAGTTCCAAAATAAAGATAAATTTTAACATATCTTAAAGTTTTATCTATATCTATGTCTATAAATCTTAATTATATGTTTTATAAGTAATACTTTAATTTAAAAATATTTTAAAGTCGTTAGAACTTAACTTACTTACTTAACGAACTTAGATTTGCTTCTATCCGCTTAATGAAATAAGATGATATGTCCTGCCCAGTTTGAAGAGCACCTCCCGCCCTCCAAATGCGTGCACTATCCCCGTCACCACTAATCCCAGCACCACCACTCCCAACACCAACACACTAGGAATGACACACCACTTTTGATAATACGACACGTGTTTCGCTACACATACGCCACTAGGCATCCTCAGGTGAAATAGACTCTGTGGAGGCTGACTGCTAAGTGAGCGGCGAGCCGAAAGAGCTGCTATTTATACAAATCGCTGACGCAACCGCTACCCACTTATGTAGCGTACCACTACGTTATGCGACCAATTACCACCTGACGTATGCAGCCGTTTGCTGTAAAATTAACAACAGACCGCTGCGAAACGTCTTCCTGCCCTCCAACCACGCAACCAATCGCTGGCCACCGTAAGGATGACAAACGACCACATTGTGAGGCTATATATAATTAAGACGCAGACTCGACGACTTACAGCCTCCCGAACAAGCCGGTTTCCGAAAAGGCTGTAGTACCATAGACCACATACACACCCTTCGGCAAATTGTACAGAAGACAGAAGAGTACAATCTGCCACTTTGCCTTGCGTATGTGGACTATGAGAAAGCATTCCTTCGAAATTTGGGTGGTGCTACAGTCCATTCGGCGGTACCAAGTTGACTGTCGGTATATCGAAGTGCTGAAGTATTTGGACAGTAGGGCTACAATGGCTCTCCGAGTACAGAATCAGAGTACGAAACCTATCCAACTGCAGAGAGGTGTAAGACAGGATGACGTTATATCCCCAAAACTATTCACCGCTGCATTGGAAGACGTTTTCAAGCTACTGGACTGGAAAGGATACGGTATTAACATCAATGGCGAGTATATCACTCACCTTCGATTTGCCGACGATATAGTCCTTATGGCAGAATCGCTTGAGGACTTAAGCACTATGCTCAATGACCTCAATAGTGTCTCCCAACGGATAGGTCTGAAGATGAACATGGACAAAACAAAGATCATGTTTAATGTCCATGTCACAACTATGCCGGTAGTTGTTGGGAGCACCAAGCTCGAAGTTGTTGACGAGTATGTTTACCTGCGACAAATAGTCCGACCAGGTAAGTCCAACTTCGACCGAGAGGTCAATCGACGGATTCAACTCGGCTGGGCAGCGTTCGGGAAACTACGACACATCTTCTCGTCAGGTATACCTCAAAACCTGAAAACGAGATTGTACAACCAGTGCGTGTTACCGGTGATGAATTATGGATCTGAGACGTGGTCCTTCACTGCTGGCCGTATGAGGACACTCAAGGTCGCTCAGCGAGCTATAGAGAGGGCTATGCTCGGGGTTTCTCTGCGTTATAAACTTAGAAATGAGGATATCCGCAGTAGAACCAGAGTAACCGACATAGCCCAACGGATTAGTAAGCTGAAGTGGCAATGAGCCGGCCATATAGCTCGAAGAACGGACAACCGATGAGGAAAAAGGTTCTCGAGTGGCAGCCTCGTACCGGTTGGCGAAGTGTAGGGCAACCCTCAACTAGATGGAGTGTAACCTGGTAAAATATGCAGGAAGTCGATGGATACAGGAGGCTCAGGACGGGCTGTAATGATGATAATAATGATGATGTAATTAAGGAGCAGGCTTAGTAGCCGTGGCGTAGTGAACAAACCACAGTGAACAAAGAGGAACCCACATGGTTGGCCCGAGGTGAAAGGCCCGCCCGAGGTGAAAGGCCGGCCCGAGATGGCCACTCCTAGTGGGCTTGGCGAGCCCACTTCGGATCCATAGACCAGATCCGCCGCTGGGGTCAGGAAGGCTAGTGCTTCTGAGTGCTTGTTATTCCTGGCCCCATGGCCTTCGCGCATCGCACACGGGAGCGTCAAGTGCCCAGGTGAAGTTGGGAGCCGCGGAGGAAAGCGCGCCATGTCTTTTGGTGCGCCTTACCTAAGAAAGAGATTTAGGAGGGGTAGTCCTCTCCCGAGGAGGGGCCGAAATGTAGCGGCCGGCGCTAGTGGGTCCTCGGGTGTGTGCAAAAGCGTTCCCGTGGAACTGCCAATATGCCACGAAGGTGGAACACCATGGGGTTTTAGTAGGTGCGAGTTCGACATAAACCGTGCTTGCCCCCGCAAGGCGGGTATGCAAAGGCATTTCCCCATGTAAAAAAAGATTTAAAGATGTTTAAGAGAGGCGAGTTTGAAACATTTGTTTGTTCAATCAGCAGTGCAACGTTAATATTATTATTTTTAATATCTCTAACTTTTCCAGCACACATAGTGGTAGCCCTTTATTACAAGAATAAGACTTTAAAGGAGTGGTCATTGGCTAGGTTGTGTCCAGTATCCAAGAGATGTTTAGCAAAATGTGATATTTAAGTTGCGAACATTCTGATCCACGTAAACGGTGTGGCATTTATCACAAACAAGTTTGTAAACACCAGTATTTTGGTCACATTTATCCAGACCGACTTTTGGTCACGGCGGCAAGCAGCTTTACGTGCTTTCTGAGGCAAGTGGATGAAACACGGCCAATTTCCTGATTCCAGGCTGCTACTGAAAAAAACACAATAAAGTACTTTGGAACGACCCGGGATTCAGATGTCTGGAACCTCATGATCAGTGGTCGCGCTTTAGACGAGACCTACGAGGCAATTAAGCTCATTTCGATCATCTCATATTAGTGGTAGATAAAGTACCACCGTGTATTGGCAGTAAAAAAGAATACATCACTCCATTGCGTGCCGTTTGAATAGAATCTAATTGAATATTTTTGTAATCAATATGGATCACAAGTCATTCTTATTAAGTCATTTTTTACTTTTACCACTAGTTCGAAAAAATTCTGTACTGGGAAAAACAGCAAGAAACCTAGCGGGACTTTCTGGGGGATAGATGGTGGTATACCATACCGTATATGCCTGATCTAAACTATCCAGACAAAGGTTTGAGACAATAGTACTGCAATCATCAATGCGCCCGTCAAGTGTGGCGATTCTGGTAAATCGTCCTACAATGGAATATACTTATTGTAACACTCCACCCCCCCCCCGCTCTTTCTCGTTCTTATTTATTTCTTTCTTTAGAATCTATTTCTATAAGATATATAAAAATATATCAAATATACATGTCCAGTATATTAATTATATATTGATCTTTCTAAAGGTTTAAATATAGGCCGTTTAATAAATTTATGGCGTCATCGTCTTAGTAAGGACCCTTATTTACGTTTTTTTTATATAGGAGAGGGGGCAAACGAGCATGCGGCTCACCTGATGGTAAGTGACTACCGCCGCCCATGAACAACTGCAACACCAGGAGAATTGCAGATGCGTTGCCGGCCTTTAAAAAAGGAGTAGTCTTTTTTCTTGAAGGTCCCTAAGTCGTATCGGTCCGGAAAATCGCTGGTGGTAATCGATTCCACAAGTAAGTTGTGCGAGGAAGAAAACATCTTCTAAATCGCACAGTGGTGGACCGCCAATCATCCAGATGGTATGGATGGTATCGCGAGTTTTGTCGCGTTGTATTTGTATAGTAACTTAGTTCTTTTACGTGTCTCTTGGAAGAATGAATATTCACTAGAGCAGTCGAAAGCTGTTGGTAGTGCCTTATAAGCTAAAGAACCCTGTAAACGAAGACAAGACTCAAAAAAAGTTAAGAACATTAAATCGTCCCTATTCCACTTGTATCAGGTTCACATCAATCAATTCCTTATTACTTAATCCCTTCCCGCTTGGGAAAAGCTCACAATTTTTATATCAAATACCAGATACAAGGCTTCGCACTCCCACATTTTAAAAAAATGTGGAGGAGGCACACGGCTCCACACACGCCGTGTGCAGTAAACGCCAACCAAGTTAAAATGGGAACTGAACCGTAGTCTGCAGCAAAATAACTGGTGAACCAGTAAAAGAGGGCTTGGCTCCTTGGTACTGCTTAAGCACAAACATTGACCGAGGTCGCGCATGTCAATGCGTGTAAACGCCGTACAGAATACGATCAAATCCAGCCATGGTGAATGTACGTCACACGGATTAGGCAATAACAGGCACACTGGCCATAAAAAGACCTCCGTGAGCGCCACCACCTGCCAGACCGCCGTTCCTACAGATGTGATGTAACTGTAAGGCATCACCACAAATTGCATGATCAGCACGGCTAATTAGCCGCAGAGCGTGTCATGAGTCTACCGCTCACCTCAAGGGAATGGGGTCCCACGTTGCGCAGCTTTCGGCCGCAGCCTTGAGAGCCTCCTCAGATTTTACCTCCAGCTACCACCCGCATGAGGTCGACACTTATGCTCCACCAACCTATACAATGGCAGATATAGCCAATAGGCAGTTATAAGATAATAGTAATAATTCGCCATCAGAAAGGGTTTGTGTCACTGACGTTGAGTATATGCATTTTTCGATCATGTTTGTCTCACCCACCAACAAGTTGCCTTCAATCATTCAAAGGTGGGAAATTTATAGAGATATATTATTATGTTGTTATACAAAACATCATGGAGGTCAGACAGTCTGCAGCCCCGTAATGAAGGGACCTGACTTGGGCAAAGCTACTTAGGTTGTGAGTCAAACCAAGACGCAGAGAGCGCCATTGAGAACAGTGATTCTAAACTACTAAAGCATCAATACGACTAACGTCGGGCTTACACCATCCCAAGGTCCCCCATAGAATCCCAGCAGACATCAACACCCGCATACCTCCATTGACCAGAACCACAAGATGCGTCGAATCAGGCGCAGCACACCCGCAGCTCCATCACAAGACGCAATACCGTAAGTAGCAGTAAGCATCAATGCAACTATCATATGGATGGCGTCCCCTCACAACACATCCACATGATCCCTATCGACTCTGGTAACAAAATCGGTACTGTTGTTAACTAAAAATATCACCAACGTATCAAAGTAGCACGCTACTAAGACGTCAGTAGCCAAAACTCCACGTATCATAACGCTATTGCACTAAGACATGGAGTTGCGTATGCTTGCCGCACTTAAAAGTACTACCAAACACACTCACCCTAATACGAAAGATAGCCGACATATCATAATGCTATGCGCTGAGACGCCGCCCACAAATAGTAGAGATGTGCGATGTCCACGGGCAAGTCGTATTGCTACAACAAACCCACTTACCACCGCCACTAAGATAATATGTCTAGGACACATCGGTTACCACCTGTATTCTGTGCAAATAAATGTTTCTTTCTTCTTTCTTTCTTTCTTTCTTCGTTAGCGAGTCCAAGTTTACCTCGGTCTCGGACGCTGTGAAGTAATCTACACGCCACTATGATAATCCTTTTCAAGTCCCATTTCTTACAATATAATGCTTTTACATATTTAAGACCTTCCACACATTTGCTTTATTTCTAAGACCTTACTATTATATGTCTTATACATATGGGACTTCAAGTTATAACTCTGCTATCATAATGCTTAAACATCATAGAGACCTTCTATATTAATGGTTTTGTATCATAGACCTTACTATCATAAGTCCCTAATATAGGAATATACATAGTGCAACAGTAATAGTAGCAGTCGGTCAGCTGAACAACCCATATATATGTGTATGTACACCCATGGGTATGTGTCTCCGGCACCACCCTCATATAAGCAATCATTACATAAACACTCACCAGTAATACAAGAACACCCTCCAGTAATACAAGAACACCCTCATTAACTTAACCCATTTTTCAATTATTTTACAAATGTTACTTAACTTTATAATTGCAATATAATCGTCTTGTACTTCTGTTATTTATTCCATTTTGAATATTTTAAGCACAGTTTTAATATATTTAAAGATTTTAAAAACAAAATTAAGCCTTTACTATAATATAATACTTAATATTCGAAACGAATTAATAAACTTTAATGCTGGGGCTACACCTAACGAGAAATTATATATTTATTGATATTGATTTATTGTTTTTTTATGTAGCCCCAGCATAAAAAATCAATACCTATAACGCGATGAAATAGATTTTAAATATTAATAACTATTAAGAGCATCAGAAATTGATAACTTCAAATAAAAATTTTAATGCACTCTTTCTTCGTATGCTATAAAGCTTATTTTAGTAGCGATTTTTTAATATTTCATACTAACTTTAATGTATTCCGTTCATAAATTGGAAATAATGCATTGAATAAGCTCCGTCATCATTACAGTTATCTCTATATTGGTTGAATTTGTATATTATTTATCTTATATTATATATAATTATATATTGTATATACGTTCATCCCCCGTGTAATGGCGGGCAAGAATACCCACTACCCCATAATTTCCCGTGAGTGTCGTAAAAGGCGACAGAGGGAAACTAAGACAGAAGATGGGCAGCAGCATCTTTCTGATAACAGCAAATTACAATAAAAAAATGCGGTTGCTAACCCGCTCGCCAAGCGTGGCAACTATGGCAACATGAAAAAAGTTACAAAAAACACGGCCGACTCGACCAGGCGAATATCCTGGAGCTGGAAAAAGAGATAAACAAGTTGCGCTGGAATATTATAGGATTATCTGAAGTCCGAAGAGAGGGGGAGGACACGGTAATCTGCAAATCCGGCAACTTGTTCTGCCACCGGAAGGGTTACCATCTGTCCCAATGAGCTGTCGGATTTGTCGTCCATAAGTCTCTCGTTAACGACGTAGTAAAGATTGTGAGTGTGTCGACGAGAGTTGTGTACCTTATACTCAGAATCACCAAAGGGTATTCGTTGAAGCCATACAGGTTTACGCTCCAACCTAGGCACATCCCAACGAGGAGGTGGAGGAAATGTATGAGGATATCTCTAAAGCCATGCATTCCTCCAAAATCCACTATACGATGTTAATGGGAGACTTCAACGTAAAACTAGGCACAAGAGAAATCGGCTCTTTATGATGAATTCTTACTTCCAGTAGCGGCCCCACAGGAAGTGGACCTGTTCGGTTCGACAAAAAATGAGATTGACTTCATTATGATGACTAGACGGCAACTGTTCAGTGATGTCTCAGTGATCGCGAGGGTGAAATCTGGTAGCGATCACCGATTGGTTAGAGGTACATTGAATCTAAACGTTAAGTTGGAGAAGTGCCGTCTAATGAAGTCAACGCTCCGTCGCCCCGATGGAGCGTTCCCAAAATCCAATCCAAAGTCCCGAAACCTTTCAGCTCGAGTTACAAAACCGTTTTCAGTGCTTAGAAGATTGCAATGCAGTGGACAATATGAATGACAAGCTGGTGGAAACTGTCCATGCGGTCGGAGCTAAGTTTTGCAAGACCCGACGCAGAAGAACACAAATATTCCCTGATCACACTCTTAATCTCATGGCTGTTAGAAGGGAAATGAAGCTGCAGTCTTCAGTAGATTTGACAGCATACAAGCATCTGAACAGACAGATCTCCAAATGCATGGGTTGGGATTGACGCAACTTTAATACTGCTCGTATTGAAGAAGCGATCGAGCGGAACCAGGGATCCAAAGTCTTTGCCAGAGATCTGTCTGCCAGAAAGAGCCAACTGTCGAAGCTGAAGACCGAATGTGGCAGCATCGTTTCCGGGACACCTGAAGATTGAAAGGTTCTATGTATAGCTGTACACATAATAGTTGGAGCCACACACAAGTGTGAGTAACGATCCAAGAGCAATTCTTTTCTGACACTATTCCGATGATATCCCGGACGTCAGTCTGAGCGAGATTAGAATGGCTCTCCAGCACTTTAAAACGGCAAGTCCCCAGGTGAGGATGGAATTACATCGGAGCTTCTGAAAGCGGGTGGAAAACATGTACTTGAAGTCCTTCAGAAGCTCTTTAATTCCATCCTCCATGGTGGCACTACTCCGGAGGTGTGGAGTAGAAGTGCGGTGGTCTTGTTCTTCAAGAAAAGCGACAATGCTCTCTTGAAGAACTACAGACAGATTTCCCTTCTGAGCCGCGTCTACGTGCTGTTTTCGAGAGTCATTACAAATCATCTCACACGCAGACTCGACGACTTCCAGCCTCCCGAACAAGCCGGTTTCCGAAAAGGCTTTAACACCATAGACCACATACATACCCATCAGCAAATTGTACAGAAGACCGAGGAGTACAATTTGCCACTATTTCTTGCGTATGTGGACTATGAGAAAGCCTTTAATTCCATCCGTTCATTTAATTCATTCCGTTGATCTTGAGGTTGTATATCGAAGTGCTGAAGTGTTTGTACAGTAGGGGTACGATGGCTATCCGAATACAGAAGCAGAGTATGAAACCTATCCAACTGCAGAAAGGTGTGAGACTGGAAAGGATACGGTATTAACATCAATGGCGAGTACATCACTCACCTTCGATTTTTCGACGATATAGTTCTTATGGCAGAATCGCTGTAGGACCTAAGCACTATGCTCAATAACCTCAGTAGTGCCTCCCAACGGATAGGTCTTAAGATGAACATGGACAAAACAAAGATCAAGTATAACGTCCATGTCCCACCTATTCCTGTAGTTGTTGGGAGCACTAAGCTCGAAGTTGTTGACGAGTATATTTACCTGGGACAAATAGTCCGACTAATTAAGTCCAACTTCGACCGAGAAGTCAATCGACGGATTCAACTCGGCTGAGCAGTCTTCGAGAAATTACGATACATCTTCTCGTTAGGTATACCTCAAAATTTGAAACGAGACTGTACAACCAGTGCCTGTTGCCAGTTATGGAACCGAGACTTGATCCTTCACTGCTGGCCGTATGAGGACGCTCAAGGTCGCTCAGCGAGCTATGGAGAGGGCTATGCTCGGGGTTTCTCTGCGTTATAAACTTAGAAATTAGGATATTCACAGTGGAACCAGAGTGACCGACATAGCTCAACGGATTAGTAAGCTGAAGTGGCAATGGGCCGGCCATATAGCTCGAAGAACCGACAACCGATGGGGAAAAAAAGTTCTCTAATGGCAGCCTCGTACCGGTAGGCGAAGTGTAGGGCGACCCCCCACTAGATGGAGTGACGACATGTTAAGACATGCAGGAAGTCGATGGATGCAGGTGGCTCAGGGCCGTGCTTAGTGGCATTCCTTGCGGGAGGCCTATGTTCAGTAGTAGACTTGTGAAGGGCTGTAACGATGATGATGATGATGTATACGTTTATATATATATATATATATATATATATATATATATATATATATATATATATATATATATATATATATATGTTTGCGTGTTCTACGTATTTAATATATTACCGTTTTTTGATTCTCTTGGGTATTATTTAGATATTTTTTTTATTTTTTATAAAATATTTTTAAGTTCTCTGTAACCGCCTTCGTAGTGTTATCACTGCCCTACGGTTGACTGGCAGAGAATTCTTTTAGCATTAATTCTGCATTTTGACCCTAATGTTGTTCTGTAAGGTTCAATAAAGATTTAATTATTTTATAAATAAATAAAAACTCAAAATTATATAAAAGTGCGGTTGTCAACCGAAATGCCAAGCGCGAAAACTATGGTAAAATACCCTCTATGAGGTAATCTATGATGAAGGCCTATGTACAACAGTATACTTTTATAGGCTGTTATGTATTGATGGATGCTTGTCACGTTAGCTGATGCCCGCTTCACGGTCCGCTTGTCCCTCAGTGTTTACACTAAGAATATTAAATAAATTGCATATTTAATAAACTGTAAAATATGAATAAGGTAATCACAAGCAAGCTATTTCTAATTTGTTTTGTGTTGTTGATTGTGTAACATAATACAAGTATATGATTGTAAACTGTTATTTTTTAAGTTCCCGCTTGGTTTCTCGCTGGACCTTATCAGGACAAGGGTATTTTCTGAACCAGTGGTAAATTTAACATAAGAATGAATTTCAAAAAGTATTATTTATAATCTATATTAAAATAATACTTTTTGAAATTCATACAAAACAATCAAAAAAGATTATATTTCTATTTTACTTTTCATTTTATATAATACTAGTTTACATTCACGTTGTTATTTCACGTCCGTTTAGTCACTTTGAAAGTTAGACAAAGAGAATGTAAAATTAGAGTGCACCTGAGGAAATAAGTCTTCTTTGTTTACTAATGGAACGGTCATTATACCATCCCGCTTCTCTATATTAGCTAGGGTGGTTTTGTTTAACCATCACATATAGCTAGCGTAGTCTGTCTACTTAGGTTAAACATTTTACTATACTGTTTTACAATTTATTTTTTTCTCTTATGATAATATTGTCTTCAATACCGAATGAGTTGAGAAATTGATCAAGTGTTGTGATGGTCCTAGTGAGAATACTAGGTTATAGCCATAACATTATAAAATTATTGTACTGTCATCGATTTTTCATAGGTCCGCAAAATTTTTGAAAAGTATGGCGACTGGAAGTGGGTGAAAACTTAATTATAAAATGTCATTTCATTCATATACGAGTACACAGATGCATACAACTCAAGCCAATAAAAACGTTTTAAAAACACAATGGCCAATATTATATTTTAACCTGATCGTCGTTGCCTTACTTGTTGTATACATTTATTAAACTTTACTTATCATGCTACTTATACAAACTGAGGTTAAGTAAATGAGTGCATATCGAGGGAGCAGACAGTTGTGTTTGAAATGCACTTAGGCCCGTATTAATAAACGTTACTCAACGACGAACTCAAGTGCGTAATCACTTGATACGCCTTCATTACGAAATCAGCATCTCAAGATCGTTGCTAATTAATAAACACATAAAAACAGTATCTCAAAACGCTGTACTTAGGAATACTGTTCTGTGACTTGCACTCAAGTATACACACTTGAGAGTCGAGTTTCGTTTATTAATCAGTGTGGCACTCAGCTGATATCGTAAACCTAAACCGCATCTTGAGATATGTTTATTAATAAGATCATAACCTCAAGATTGTACTCAAGTGCGTGTTAAGCTGAGTAACGTTTATTAACCCTTATTTCGACGGGTTCTCAATATGCTAATTTTACAAATTTGTTTCAAAAGCTAGGTTCCTATAGCGTGTTAGAGTCTCGTAAAAAGATAAAATTATATCACCTACCATTTTTGAGAAAAAGGGTCCGTCTGTGGACTCGTCAGCACATAGAGATTTACAAGTAAAATAACTTGTCCGCCCTGGTGGACTTTACCACTAAGAGTGCAAATAAAGATATGAAATCGAAACGAGAGGAAAGGAATGAAAATTATGTTTATTTGAAATCTAATATTAACCTTTACGTGAAAATTAAAACAGTTGCGTGGAGCTTTTCCTGTTACAAAGCATAGCCGCGTATTACATTTTAAGCAGTATACAGTTGTTTTCTTATTGCAATTCATACAACGGCCTTCCTCCTTCGTAGATGGAAGTGCCATTATCAAATCAGGTATCATCAGGTGGTCTCAAATGCACACATGGCGGACACAAGTACCTTCAGCCGTTGGTAGGTAGCAGCTCTGTTGTTATTCAATAAACCGTAGTATATTTCGTATCTGAAATCTTTTAGTCTCATAAAGTTGACACGACCACCTGCAGCACGTGCTTTTTGCTTTCTATAAAGAATCCAGGCATTGTTTACACAATAATCATTTGAGAAAATATCGCTATATACCAGCGTTTAGTTCTGAACGGTGTCTTATATAACGATATCATCATGTCAGCTAAGTCAACACCACCCATATTTTGATTATAATCCTTGACCATATTAGGACAATCAACATCGACTCTTTGCTTAGCTTCGCAGTATCTCACTTTATGGACGGGATCAGCATCTGTGTATGAACTTATTAGTGTGGTACATTTATTGTCGTACCACCCGACAACTAATTTGTTTTGTTAGACACACTGACAATAACTTCCTCGTCTCTTCTTCTTGAGAGCCTTCTCACAGATCAATTTATCTGCCCCTCTCAGTCGGTTGATTCAGAATTGTCCCTAAAGAAAATAAACCATAGTTTTCTCGTAGTAGATATACTAATTCAGGCGACGAGAAGAAGTTATCAAAATATACCATAGCAGGCTTATTTCGTATGGTTTGACATAGAGCAATAACAATGTGTGCCAAAACCCAAAGATTGCTCTTCATCTGTAAACTTATGATTCCTAAAGGTATCATCTCCTCCATACAGTATAAAATCGTAAATCATACCAGATGTACCTGCCCGAACATAGTTTTTAAAACCCCATTTTATCGGTTTATCTTTCATGTATTGCCTCCGTTTACCGGCTTTACGCCCTTTGTACGCAATCATCTCGTCGATGCTGAACCTATTTTCATCTTCATGAGCAATACAATTTCTACGTATCTTCTCTATAATAGGTCTAATCTTATAATATCTATCGCTATTTTCAAAATATTTATCAACAAAATGAATAAATCGTCGAATTCTCGTACCTTTTCAAAGGCATAACTTCTGCTATTTTGTCATATCTGAACTTCATGCTCCAGTAATCTAAATAAGAGCTCAGAGGTACAATACCCATCAAAATGTGTTTGCCAGGAATCACGCAACTCATTCTCTGTTAGCTGTATGGATCGGCCAGTTCTTTGGACTGAATAAGCGTTTGTTTCATGACTATATCTGTTATGATATATCTGGTGAGAAGAAAAGTAGAAATATTGTAAAGGTGACAAAACTGCGGGGCATCTCTAGACATAACCGGATCTTCTATTTGAGCTTTGTGTAAAAAGTACTTTTTCCATTTGAAGTCGAGGTGTCCTTTTGTAGGTGCCTTGGCCTTTTTAGCTAAAGTAGCCGTTTGTCTTCTTTTCTAGTGACTGGGGATGGGGTATGTAAGATGGTAAAGATGATATAGAGGCAAGTTTTGAAAGTTTGGTTCTTGTGTTGGATTAGGTAGAATTTCTTGTAAAATAGGAGTTAGAGGAACATTGGATAAATCTGGGTCTTCGTCTGTTTCAGATTGGTTTTCAGATAGTGCTTCAGAGGAACCATCCAATTCATGCGCTCTAAAGAGGAAGCAAGCGATGGTGCAGGCGAGGAGGAGTTAGAATCATGCGACTCATCAAGCTCATTTCCAGAATTTGACTTGTCACTTGTTTCAGATGGTGCACGCTCTGGGTACAAGTGCTAATATTTTTCGAGCGTTCATGCAGGCGACACTGTCAAAGAGCAAAAAAAAGCTAAGCAAACCACCACAAAAATAAAGGCTATATCACGAGAGTGTAACGATTTGTACTGATTTTATGTAATGATATGTACGTAATTATAGGTAATTTATAGATATATGTATTTATTATTTAATATTCATAAAAGGTATGCTCATTATTATAAGAAACCATTGATATTTATATAGAAAACTAAATACTTTGCATTGTCATGAAAGGCAAATACACATATCTATTTATTACTATGTTATTGACAAAGTCCGCTGCCACGGACAAGTAAAATTCAATGCACACCATTGCCGTAGTTTCGGTACGGTCCGGCGTGGCGGACAACTACTAACAGGTCTATTTTAAGTAAATAAACTGCAATTACTATATTGTTTTGTTAGTGAATGTATGCGTTATCTATATGACAACAAATATCACAACAAAATCCATTGTAAAAATAAATAATATAAAAACCATATAAATACCTTAGGTAAAGTTGAAGACTTCCGTGTCGTCGCCATCTTGCTCAATAAGTGACAGATGACATATTGCCAGGTCACTAATATTTTTCTACCTTTCCTTTATTATATTTTCTAACGTTTATTTAAAAAAGTTAAATATATACTAAATTAGAATTGCAACAGATTTTTTAAAGTACTTGTCCATCCTAATTCAAAATAAGGTTAATACGGGCCTTAATTACTCAGCTCTAAGATAACAGTGCCCGTAAACAAATAAATGGCTCCTGGCATTCGTAGGGAATTCCGTGAAACGACTCGCATTTGAACAGTGTACTTGGATTTCATTAAAGATATCGTCTTCATAAATAAAAAAATATATATAATGAAACTTAATCGGACGGAAGCCTACGATAAGGGGAATCAAGCAGCCCAGGGTAAAGGGTAAGGAACGCGAAACTGAAGAACGATGCAGATAAGAAAAAGTAAAAATAAATGCTTAAAATGCGTAAAATTAGATTTATTCAATGTCAAGTATTTGTGTAAATTTAAGAAGTCATCTTGTTTGTTGTCTCTATATTATCGAAACTGCCTCATTAGTCTAATGGTTGTAAGTGTGACAGCTAATCATGTAGTCCCGGGTGCGTCCCGGCCTTGGATTCGATCCAGGGTAGGGATGCAGGTGGTATCGAAATGCCATCTGCATTATTTGAAATGGCAACTAAGTCATAGAGTAGGAAGCTATTATGGGTATACTTATATTTTATTACACGTTTTGTAATTAAACATCACTTAATTTTTTTACAAATAAACGTGGTCGTGAAAGGATGACACTGAGTCTTTCAAATTGTACAAATTCGATTTCAATAAATGCATTAGCGCGAGCGCCTCCGCTTTCATGATACTGAGAGTACTGCAGAGAAGCGCTACAGTATGCAGTCACGTACCTTCCTTCTATCTTATTTCATTATATTTATACAAATATATGTAAATTCCAAAATAAAATCAACAGATTAACTATAGATAGGTCGACAATATACACTATAACTTTGATTTAGAAATTTGCTCATTAATACTTTTCGTTTAGGGTTGATATATTATTATGTTGTTATATAAAACATCATGGAGGTCAGACAGTCTGCAGTCCCGTAATGAAGGGACCCGACTTGGGCAAAGCTACTTAGGTTGTGAGTCAAACCAAAAAAAAGAGAGCGCCGTTGAGAATAGCGATCCGCCAAACAACCAACGCAGAGACGCAATTCTGATGAACGCATCAAGCATCAATACGACTATCGTCGGGCTTATACCATCCAAGGTCCCCATACAATCCCAGCAGACATCACCACCCGCATTCCTCCATCGACCAGAACCAAAAGATGCGTGGAATCAGGCGCAGCACACCCGCAGATCCATCACAGAACGCAATACCGCAAGTAGCAGTAAGCATCAATGCAACTATCATACGGATGGTACCCCCTCACAACACACCCACATGACCCCTATCGACTTTGGTAACAAAATCGGTACTGTTGTTAACTAAAAATCCACGTATCATAGCGCTATTGTACTAAGACATGGAGTTGAGTATGCTTGCTGCACTTAAAAGTACTACCAAATACACTACCCGATAGATAGCCGACGTATCTGTGGAGCAAGGTCAGTACGGTGATGCCGCAGACATTCTTCCAGCTCATCTAACTTAGTGGTTGTTTGTTGTGCAATGTGTGGTCTACGTTGTCGTGAAGCAGCAGTGGCTAGAGCGATTGATCAATCTCAGTTGTTTAGCAGCTAGTTCTTCCTTCATGGTTTGCAGTTGCTGACAATAGATATCTGCCGTAATCGTTTGCCACATTTTAAGCTGTATGAACGACACCGGCGCTAGTCCACCAAACACTCACAAGTAACTTTTCTGAGTCAATTTTCGTTTAGGGCAGGATTTGGCTGGGTTTCAGGCTTCAGCCATTGCGACAAGCGCTTCCGATTATCGTGCAGTATCCACTTTATCACAATAATGGTTTGATTTGAAATCCCTTCATTATTGTGTCGGTTGAGCAAAGTAACACAGCAGTAGACGCGTGTTTGCAAGTTCGATTCACTCAATTCATGAAGCCATCGTTCAAGTTTTTACTTTACGATTTGGCTAAGTGGATTAATACAGTTTTATCACTTACCCGAAGCCTGCAGCTATCTGAAGTGCTTTGTGATGGATCCGCTTCCACAATAGCTATTAATTCTTCATTTTCCACTTTGGTCTCCGGCCGTCCACGGGTTGGTTCTGAAGGTCGAAATTTCCACACGAAAACGTTGAAACCAAAAACGTACCGTGCGTTCTTTTGCGATACACCACGCCGTACACATCATTAATCCTTCGAGCTGTTTCTGCAGCACTGGTGCCACGGTAGAACTCGTACTCGTAAATATACGAATATTCATGTTTTCCATTTTGCGGTAATAAGCGACGCCAAAGAAAAAAATAATGAAGAAAAAACAAATGAATGACTGTTTTCAAAATTCAAATGTACCAGCTAAATGAATTTATAAATTTTAATTTGGAATTCTTAACCAAAGAGGAGATATTTCAGATCAAAGTGGTCAGTATGACAAAACGCTAATTTCATATGTAAGGACCTAATAGTAACACCTCAAATGTACATTGAAACACCAGGTACGTTTTATTATCATTATCGTCCTGAAACATAAGTTCATTTAATAGTAAAATATACCAGGGAAGCTTTATATATGTACTTAAAGAAGCTGACTTGAAAAAGTCTAGAATGGTAATGAGGATTAACGTCAAGGCGTTTGGAGCAACCTAACCTTATCACTACGCCTTTGCATAACTGCAACAATAGAAAAATTACACCCGGGGGTGGCGTAAGAGGTGACTATGATTTGAGATGGATTGACTTACACCGTCGATATAGATAAAGAAATAATAATAAAATTGTTAATTGCCAACGCAATGTACGTTTTAGAATGAAATGCAACGTGGTAGAGTCACGCCGCAGTCATATATTGCTGCAACACGAATGGGTCGGCTCAACCGGGATGGACCACTCGCAGAAAACCAGCGTATATACACTGGTAACGAAGCATTCTATCTTAGTACTCGACGCGTCTGTATTTTAATTCTTAATAGATGTATTCGATAATAGATATAGGTGTCTATCGACCACAGCATTCACTTACCATGTGAAATGTGTGCTCGTTCGTCACTCTTATTCTATTAAAAAACGTATATTTAATTTTAAACCATTATTACCATTCACTTTAAATAAAATTAGAAAAACAAAACAAAATTTGTTTGGACGAAAATGCAAAGTGTACAGTGACAAATATTTTGTTAAGTGGTAAAATCTAACTCAATAAATCCACGATGAAAGCGTGTTGACATCATATAGCCTGTATTTGATGCACTATTAATTTCGTAGAGAATGTCCTCTATAAAATATGAGCACCATTTGCACGTACCTTAAACATGATATGGCAAGTCCCAGGCAGCTCCGCTACGTTTCCAACAAATTGATCGCGTGCTTCGTGACTCGGCTGCGGTAGTGAGTAGAGACCGAGACCAAAGCCGCGTGAATATATCGTTCAATTTAAATTTACGAGTTCACACTCAATAAAACGTAGAGTGCACTTAGTGAGGATGTAACAAATTACGTTTTAAAGTTAAGCCGTGTTATTCTGGATATACAGTAATTATATATGATACCTACCGCACCAATAAAATTATAAATTGCACTGATTTACTATGGCATGACACTGTGAAGAAACGTGCATCTCTACGAGATTCGTGATCATCATCCTCACAACCTCACCCCTCATCACCATTCACAGTCCATTACTGAACCTAGGCCTACCCTAAGAATGCCACAAAGCACGGTCCTAAGCCACCTGCATTCATCGACTTCCTGCATCTCTTATCATGTCATCCTCCATCTAGTAGGGGCTGCTACTTCGCTTACCGGTACTGGATGCTACTCGAAACCTTTCTTCTCCATCGGTTTTCGGTTTTACGAGCTATATGGCCGGCACATTGCCACTTCACCGATTTGTGGACTGTGTTGGTTATTCTGGTTCTACTGCGAATATAAAAGATTATTGTTAGAAATCACTCTCAAAGTTATTCAATGAAAAAGAAGGTTTCTCTGTAATGACTTTACGTTATAAAGCACTAATAGTATAATGTAAGTAGGTAGAAGTAAATACAAGATAACACCAAAAGAGATAAAGTATGGAAAGCAAATGTAGGGCAACTTCTCTGCAACATAACGTTCTCAACTTTTTCTTAAATAATTACCAAGGCGGACTGAATTACAACACTGACAAGGACTCGTTGAATGACTGATACAAGCTAATTGCCTTCGCTGTTGTTTATACTACTAGAACGAGAGAGAATTTCCAGTTCTATACTACCTTCGTTGTATTTTTTTCTCTAATTCATAATCACAACTTCTATACATATAAATAAAATTGAAATGTCAATCTGCAATATCGAAATAAATGCCTTATATTGAGCTGAGGGATTATTTGCATTTTTAAAATTTCTGTCCCTTTGTCTGTCTGTCTTTCTGTCCGCGCTTATATTCAAAATGGCTGAAATGATTGTAATGAAATTTTACGAACAGATAGAGAGCAATGGCAGAAGTGATCTAGGCTGTATTTTATCCGAAAACCCTGGAGATTTTTTTTGAAAATAAAGGAAAGTGGATAAAATAAATGATTTAATAAATGATACTACCCTAAGCAAGGGCGAGTCGCTAGTTATAAATATTTCAAGAACTTGCGAAGTCCGTTGAAGCCTGTCGGCATTCTCTGCCAGTCAACTCTGTTGTGGCAGGTGTGAACATGCTATAAGATCTCTAAAATTCACCCATAAATGCATTATGTTTTCAATAGAATTGTTAATTGCAATTTAAGTGCCGACTTTCCACGTGTTCGACGTTGAAGGAAAACATCATGAGGAAACCTGCATGTCTGAGAAATAAAAAAAAATCCGAATTCATTTGAAGTTTGCCAACACGCATTGGCTGCGCGACAGAGACTTCCCCTTAACCTGTCTTAAAAATGAGAGGAGGCCTGTGCCCGGATGTGGGACGTATAAAAGCTGTACCTTTAGATGCTTGTCCTTTATGTTTTATAGGAGTCATTTTGTAATCTGTCACTCTGCAAAAGCAAAAGATGTCACACGTACTCCGGCGAACCTTCAGGGAAATTATCTGCGCTCACTGTGACACACAGAAAATGAAGTCGGAGATCAGCGTCCGATTTCTAATGTATGTAAATATGAATACGACTTGTGTTGAAACATTAGGATGATACTTTAAACGGATATGACATTTCCATAATTGAGTGGATCTACCCTTTCATAACGATTAGTTACTAATTAATTTTACAATCTGGCGGAAAAAAATTCATCTATTTGTATTACCGACGAGAAACGAATTTTGATTGCTCTTATATTTAACTTAAAATCAATGTATTTTTGAAATATTTTTTTATTTAACTTGTTATTTACAGTATTCGTCTACTTGTCATCGTGAAATGAATGAATATACGTTACTCATTGATTCATTTCTGCCTATTAAAAGTCCACTGCTGAACATAAGCTTCCCCCAAAGATTGTCTCATAAGGGAGGGATATTTGCCATAGTTTCCTTTTTTTGAAAGTGTATTGGCAACAGCATTTTTTATTATTATTTTAAGTTGGCATTAGAAAGATGCTGCTGCCGATCTCCCGTTTTATTTTCCTCCGTCACTTGTTACGGCAACCACGGGATGATGTGGGGTAGTGAATTCTTTTACACCGCTGCTGTGCTAATAATTTATGATATGTATTATGTATATTTATAAAAGCATGCACTACATTATAAGCAAACAGTACATACTGTTTTGTTCGTAAATAATATTTTCTACAACTTTTTCACTCTGCACCCAGGTGATCTCTCTATCGTAGTCTGGGAGAGATTGCTTTTTGAAGAAGAAATTAGAGGCAAAAAGTTAAAATTATATATAAACAAATACCTGACAAGAGATCAATAAGCTGAAGAAGAATTTTTTCATTGCAATTTTACTAGAAAGAAAATATTATTTTAATTTTTTACACTATATTTAGGCTCTGACATGTCTAAAAGTAAGGATTGTAACTCAATTTTTTTTCTCATATTTCATATTTTACGTATTTTTACTTGTAACAATGCAAATTGATAGTCAAAAGAAAACCAATATAAAATTAAAAAAATTAGGCACCATTTGCTATAAAAAACTAGGGCACCAAAAGTTAAGTTAAATCCGGCGCTGATAAGCTGTCGTAATTATTGTATGTTTAAAGTACCCTGTGGTTCGTACAAACATGTACATGTTACACACACACACACACACACACACACACACACACACACGCACACGCACACGCAGGCGCGCGCGCGCACACGCACACGCACACGCACACGCACACGCACACGCACACGCACACGCACACGCACGCACAAGCACACGCACGCCACCCACGCACACACACACAGGCGTGCGCGCACACGCACACGCACACACACACCTCTCTCACTCACTTGCAATATCACTCTAACTTCACTACTATCAGTCACATCACCACACTCACACTTCACCACCACAACCACACACACACACGCGCACTCACACGCACACGCACACGCACACGCACACGCACACGCACACGCCCACGCACACACACAGGCGCGCGCACACGCACACGCACACACACACACTCTCTCACTCTCACTTACAATATCACTCTAACTCTCACTCACACTATCAGTCACCTCTCCTCCTCCTCCTCTCACTCACCACACCCACCACACGCACTCCACGCACGCACACGCACACGGACACACGCACGCCCACGCACACACAGGCGCGCACGCACGCACGCACACACACTCTCTCACTCTCACTTACACTATCAGTCACACTCTCACTCACACTCACACTCTCACTCTCACTCACAACCACACACACACGCGCACGCACACGCACACGCACACGCACAAGCACACGCTCACGCACACGCACACGGACACGGACACGCACACGCACACGCACACGCCCACGGACACGGACACGGACACGCACACGCACACGCACACGAAAATGCACACGCGCACGCTCACACACACACACACACACACACACACACACGCACGCACGCACACTTAAAAGTGTAAAATTAACTGCGAGTGCTTACCTACGATAACATACTGCAGCCCATCTCCTGTTTCAGTTTACTTGTGTCGCCTCTTATGAGACCCTGAGCTACCACGGTTCTACTCGTATGTATATTATAAATTGAATATTTTTTTCACCATGTAGTAGCGGTGTAAGAATATCAACTACCCCATATCGTACCGTGGGTACTATGGTCGATCAATCGACGATACTATTAATCGATTATTTGATAAATCATGCATGTAGGTAGATGTAGGTGTAAGGCCCCAGCATCCATTAACCATCAGGTAAAATGTAAGTTCGTCTGTCACCATTACTCTTAAAAGTATAAAATATATATCACACATTAGGAATTAGAAATCATTACCCTTACAGATAAAAAACCAGAATTGAACTGATATCGTTATACCAATAGTAAACTTAACCAAAACAGCTCTTATTTATATCGTCGCTTTCAAGTTTAATGGGATATTGTTTTGCTCCTGGTATCTGAAATATCAAAGCTACAATTATCAAAGCTAAAGTTGAAAAAAACTTCTCCAGGTTTCTCTTTCAAGTTGTTTTTATTTTCAGTTGTTGCTATCGATGTCACCTTTGTTGAAAGTAACAATGCGTTCAGTTCTTTTAAATATCTGAATGGATATATTGTGTTAAATTTAAATTACATAAAATAGCTTTAAAAAGAAGCTGTCATGTTCCATGTCATAATTTTTTTATACTGCGATATAATTTTTACCTTACAAAATTCCACCTGTTTTGTGTTACTTCTATTGCAGTCATATATTTAAATGGAAATAAGGGTCTGCATTCCTATTTTGTTAAATTTGTTGTCTTGAAATTAAATAAATTATTACGAAGCGTTTCGTGTAGTGGTGGCGTAAGATAACTACATGGGATGTGTGTAGATTCTGTTCATCCCGTGGGTGTCGTAAGAGAAAAGAGGTGACAGTGGGGAAACTGAAAAACTCAATAATAATAAGCTGCGATTGCTAACAAATCTGCTAAGCGTGGTAACAACGGCAAAAAACTCCCCTATGAGGCACTTGATGGGAGAAGCTGATGCTTAGTAGTGGTTTTTGATGGTTGTAATAAAGAAATAAATGAATAATTTGTATCATTTTAAAAATGTTTCTAATCAATGGAAATCTTTATAATCACTCACGCATGACTCTGTGAATTAAGTAAGTTAAATGAAACCAATTATCATGGATTCCATCGTGTTTAATTACACGGACACCTCGTGATCTCGTGAGTGCTGCAAAACGTTGGAAATATATAAAAAAGTAAGTAAATTAAACGCAAGAGTATCTGTACAATTTGGTACCGTTCAATAAATGGGAATCGATTAAGCATTAAATGTTTTGTATTGAGTTCGAGAAGATTTAAATTTTAAATTGTTTCCTTTATTACAGCCTATCAAAAGCCCACTGCTGAACATGAACCTCCCCCATAGTTTGCCTTATAGGGTTCCCTCTTGTAGGGGACAATCACAATATAGTATTATTTGCTGATGATACTTCTTTAATTTTCAAACTCAAACGGCAGTCAATTAATTATGACGATGTAAATAATGCTCTATCGAAATTAGTACGAGTACATTGGTTTAACGCCAACAATTTGCTCTTAAACGGCAATAAGACAAAATGTATTAAATTTACAATACCTAATGTAAAACATTCGAATACCAATGTGCTCTTAAATGGGGAGGAGTTGAGTCTTGTGGATACCACTGTTTTTCTTGGTATTACTATTGACGCTAAACTTCAATGGGGCCCCCATATATCTAAATTAGCAAGTAGACTTAGTTCTGCAGTGCTGTAAGAAAGATTAGAAGTCTCACAGATGTTGAGACAGCTAGATTAGTGTATTTTAGTTACTTTCATAGCGTAATGTCTTATGGAATTTTGCTATGGGGTAATGCGACTGATATTGAAGCCATATTTATTTTGCAAAAGAGAGCCGTACGAGCGATTTATAACCTAAATTGTAAAGAGTCCCTTAGAGAAAAATTTAAAGAAATAAACATATTAACTTTGGCATCGCAATATATTTATGAAAATGTAATTTATGTACATAAAAAACATAAAAAGCTTTAATAAGAATAAGGATGTTCATACTATAAACACTAGGAACAAACATAAGCTTATAATGCCAGTTACTAGACTCCACAGAATCAGTAATTCATTTATGGGGCAATGTATACGCTTTTACAACAAAATCCCAGAACATGTTCAAAGTTTATCAGTAAACAAGTTTAAAAGTTTTATTAAACAAAAACTGTACAAAAAGGGTTATTATAATATTAAGGAATACATGCATGAAAATAACCCCTGGGAATAGGGTGATCGCCACCATGCTGATTCTATGAAAATTCATTTTAAAATTGTATAAACAAAATTATTGTTAAGTGAAATATGTTTAAAAAAAAATCCCGCTGGGTTTCTTGCTGGTTCTTCCCAGGACAGAGGTATTTTTCGAACCAGTGGTAAATAAAAAATGACTTTCAATAAGTATTATTATGTGATCAATATTGAATAAATCATTCATTCATTCATTCATTCCTCCCAATCAGAAAGTCTAACTAGCCAAACGTCTAATAAACAGTACGTCTATTAGTAAACCATCCAAGCATCAAAAGCATAGTATAGACGAACGTGTACAATGTATCATTGTGTGTGTTTTTTATATACAGAAACATACAAACCTACCGTCCACCCGATGGTAAGTGGCTCGTGTAGCCCATGGATACCTTTAGTCTACTTTATTTCATACGTTAACGACACAGTATTTGAAATGCAAATTTTATAAAGTGTACAAAAACGTTACGGACAAAATATAAGCAAATAACTTTAAAAAAAAGTGTAATTACTTACCTTTGATATAAAAAACTAACAAACAAACTAACTATCTTTTGTACGTACTTAATTTTTTAAATTTGAAGTTGCCTCTTGCACTCACGCGGCGAAGTAAATAGACTGAAGTATATGAAGAAAACGGGACGGGTATAATTCTTATAAGTAACATTTAAAAATTAATTGTTCTGAGCACTCTTATCTGTTGTTCTGAGTATACGTAGTGATTATATACTCTTTGGTTCTGAGGGTTACTTTCTAAATATTACTATACTCTTTGGCGGGGTCTACAAATTTGTCACGGGGGAGACCGATGTGGACCAGCAGGACTTGACAGATTAAAACGCAGAAATTACAGCCTTGGTACGTTCAAATTTTATTAATAGTTAATTAAAAAATAATATAGAAAATTAAAAGAGCACAATACACAACCTATGAAAGTCTCACCGCTGAAAATAGCCCTCCATAGATTGTCTCTCTGGTCTCTCTGGTTTCTGTGATGTTAATTCTGATAGCCTATGCGGCTCTTACAGCTTCATCGGATTCAGGACTATTTATTTATTTATTTATTTATATAATTTGCATGCCACAAGAAATACATCATACATCAAGTGACGCCCCATAGGGGCATAGCAATTTATAAGAGGGTAGTTTTTTTTTTATAATACTAAATATTAACTACTGCATACTAAATACCAACTAACTTATTTCTTATCATTTACTATTCTAAAATATATTTTTTTTTTATAATTATTACACATACATTTACTGTTTATTCGCATCTATAAAAAATTCACTTAAATTATAATAACTTTATCAGTTAAGAATGACTTTAATTTTTTATAAAAGACTTAGTGTTGTCTATATTTTGAGGTTATTTGGAACATTATTAATATTAACTCAGAAAAGGAGAAGATTATTTATTTTAGTGCTACGTTGCAGAAGCGACGTTGCACTAAAATCGATAATCTGGGGGTAGGATTAATTGTGTTCAGTGATCACATCATCATTACATCAACATCAAATACTCTTTTTTACGCTGTAGAGCCATGCTGCAGCTATATTACTGGTATAGTTGTAGCACGAATGGGTCGGCTCGACCGGGGAAGGACCACGCTCTCACAGAATACCAGCGTAAAATAGCAAAAAAATAATCCTTGATGTCACCAAAAACTACAACATGACATGGGTGAGTTGTCTAACCGCCGTCCAAACAAGGGTGGCGGGCCCCGGCTCTGACGGCTAACTCGTATCGTTCGATGTTCTGGGCGGTGAGAACTGCCCAGGGACGCGGGTGTATGGTGTGTATGCGGTGTGGAGGGGTGTGCGGCACGCCTGTCTGCGGACTCGTTTCTTCTTTAGCGTCCCATCCGTTGTTGTCCTAACAGTGGTTGTGGCACTAGGAGATTGTGTAGTGTTTGTGTACGACTAGCCGGCGATATTTTGGTCGTCGGAATCTAGCGGAACAGGGGGTTCGATTAGATCGTTGCGGGGTCTCCGGAGGGTTTGCACAACGTTCGGAGTCGGAGCGTACTCGTAGGTGGCTGCGTTTATCACTAGCGGGTTGGGATGTGTCTCGGCCCTCTCGAAATAGCGCCGAGACATATCCTTGAAATATTCAGAGATCGCCGGAAGTTGACAGTCTCTTTATAAGTCGGAGTTTCGCTGGTACCACCGAGCTCCGGTGGCTATGCGAATGAATCTATTTTGGATGACTTGGAGGTCGTACAAATGACTATGGTTTGCGTGCGCGAAAACTACGCTTGCGTAAGACATGATAGGTCTTACGCACGCTTTGTAAAGGTGGAGCTTGTGTCTTAAGAACAGTTTGCTCTTGCTGTTAACTAGCGGGTGGAAGCGACTAGTGACGAATTTTGCACGGTTGCGGACATTGCGAATGTGTTTTGCAAATGTCATACCGTGGTCAAATGTGACCGTTGATTTCCAGGGGATCTAGCGGCCGTACAGGCTGATCGTACCTATCGCTTTTTTGGGATTTTGTATTTACGATTGTAAGTGGTGATCCTTTGGAAGTGTATTGCTACACTTTTCTCAGGATTCACTTCGATTCTCTAAAAATTTAAAAATATGATTTGTTTTCTTTTAGAATAGAAAAGAATAGAATAGAATAATTTTTTATTCAATATAGATTACATGTGTAATTCTTATTGAAAGTCATTTTTTACTTTATCATTGATACGAAAAAAAACCTCTGTCCTGGGAAGAAACAGCAAGAAAACCAGCGGGACTTTTTTTTTTAAGTAAATTTTACATTAATGGTTGTACAAACTATTTAAGTACAAAATTTATTTTAGAAACTGCTTGGAAGAGACCACCTCATTCCCAGGGGTTGTTATCAACTATGTATTCATTTATACTATAATAACACTTTTTATACAGTTCAGCTTAACAAAACATTAAAACTTGGTAATAGACAGAGCCTGTACACTTTCCGGGACCTTGTTGTAATAGCGTATACGTTGCCCCAAGAATGAATAACTGACTCTGTGGAGTCGAGAAACTGGTATCACTAGCTTGTGTTTGTTCCTAGTGTTTACAGAATGCATATCACTTATTTTACTAAACCTACCTTTGTTTTTGTGTACATACATTAAATTTTCGTAAATATACTGAGAGGCCAAAGTTAATATATTTATTTCTTTAAAGGAGTCAGTCGTTTTTGGGCCCATTAGAAATTTTAATGACCCTTAATGGTATTACATACAAAAAAAAGTTACCAATTTATTATAATAAATGGCCTATAGATTTTAAGAATATCTAAATGGAATCAAGAAATCTAAAAAAAAATGAGTGGTTTTGATATTCCGTGTTCTGGTTAATGTAATATGGGAAAAAATGCGTGTAATGAATCATTTTTGCAGAAGAAAAATGTTTTTTTTACAAAGATAACTTATTATATTCATATTATATACTTATTTGTATATTATATATTTATTACTGAAAAGGGATACCACTGAGATTTTTATCCTATTTATCCTATTTCTAAAAGAGTTAGCTTATATCATATAACATGTAAAACTATATGACACAAATAATAAAAAACACAAATAAAACTAAATGTATTAAATTTACAACAACTAATGTTAAAAATCTGGGTACCAATGTGTTTTTAAATGGGGAAGAACTGAGCCCTGTTGAATCCACTGTTTTTCTTGGCATCACTCTCGACGCAAAGCTTCAGTGGGGCCCCCATATATCCAAACTAGCAAGCAGACTAAGTTCTGCAGCCTATGCTGTAAAAAAGATTAGAGGTCTCACTAGTGTCGAGACAGCTAGACTAGTTTATTTCAGTTATTTCCATAGCATAATGTCTTATGGGATTTTGCTATGAAATGCAACTGATTCAGAAACTATTTTTGCTTTACAGAAGAGGGCCATTAGAGCTAATTACAACCTAAAACCGAGAGAGTCTCTTAGAGATAAATTTAAAGAAATAAATATATTAACTTTGGCCTCTCAGTATATTTACGAAAATTAAATGTATGTTCACAAAAACAAAGATAGTTTTAGTAAAAAAAGTGATATACATTCTGTAAATACTAGGAACAAACACAAGCTAGTGATACCAGTTTCTCGACTCCACAGAGTCAGTAATTCATTCTTGGGGCAATGTATACGCTATTACAACAAGGTCCCGGAAAGTGTACAGGCTCTCTATTACCAAGTTTAAATGTTTTGTTAAGCTGAAATTGTATAAAAGGGTTATTATAGTATAAATGAATATATGATTGATAATAACCCCTGGGAATGAGGTGGTCGCTACCAAGCAGTTTCTAAAATAAATTTTGTACTTAAATAGTTTGTACAACCATTAATGTAAAACTTACTTTAAAAAAAAAGTCCCGCTGGGTTTCTTGCTGGTTCTTCCCAGGACAGAGGTTTTTTTTTCGAACCAGTGGTAAAGTAAAAAATGACTTTCAATAAGAATTACACATGTAATCTATATTGAATAAAAAATTATTCTATTCTATTATTCTATTCATGGTTCAAAGACACCGTGGAACGAAACGCTATTGTGTCATTGACTTCCGTGCTGGGTAATAACCGACGGCCATATTATCATAATATAAGCATCATATCTATGTCTATGCCGGCGGCCGGGTATTACTTTACGGCATTGACATTCGTCACGCTGCTGTTTTTTGTACTTATTTGTGGATTTCATCGCACTGTGCAAGACAATAACTAGCCAAGACAGGAGCAGATGTGCGCCAACTTTTATATTTGTGGATTTCTCAAGAGGTGAGTATCTTATCTTATGGAATGCGAAGAATTCAACTGTACAAAACCTACAATTGATTTAAAGTTTCAAACTTTTATGTGAAATATATCTTATTTTTGTCACTCTCGAAGTTCTAGTCCAAAAATATTATACTACGGAAACGAAAACTACTAATTTTCGTTTATAATGTATTACATTTTATTTTATTTTTACTGAATATTGAGACATGGTACAATTTTTTAGAAATAATAATAAAGGACCCACATCCACAGACACTTAACGATCTATACATGTTTTAGTACTTAATTATTTTAAGTTTGTAAATATACTAATAAATATCCCTTCATATTACTAACAAATTCATATGTCAATGTCTAATCAATGCAACAAGTGTTGGATTATATTATACAGGTTAGCCAAATATTCCACATTATGTATTTAATTCGCCAATGACATTCGAAAATGAAAACTGACGAGTTTAATTAAAAGTATATGTGAGTGTATAATACAAGTTTACTTTTGCTCCTAGAATTTTGGAAAATCTATAATTTATGTTGAATTACCTAAAACAAATGACAAACACAATTCATATTAGTATGTTAAAAGGTTAAAAGTGTCAAAGTATTGAAGTGTTATGTTATTGGTAAAATCTAATTTAATTAATAGATAAAATAAAATCACACAAAATATACACAAATCTATGTTAAAAGTGTCTGTCAGAGTAACTATATCCACAACCGTTACATCCTATCAAAAGCCCATTGATGAACATAGACCTTCCCTCAGATTTCCTCAAAGGAGGATACTTGCTATAGTTGCCAATTTTTTCAGTTACACCTACTTGATGCAGTTTGTTGTAACTGCCTAAGAATATTGCAAGAAAGTATTGAAACTGCTCATTCCATTAGAAGATTTGTATTCCATGTGGATCTTCAATTTTAAGAGCTCACCACATACGGGCTGTGCCAATTAACTCAGCAGAAAAAGATATTATTTTGCAGTGGATACCATCACACCAGGTACTTACTTTACTTTAACCTGTAAGTGATCCCCTGCCTGAAATAGGCTTGCCCGGAGGAGTTGGCATAATCGCTTTGGCACACAGATTGATGTTTGTAGTATCATACACCTCGCACTGCAAACAATTTGGCTATTCACCACCAGGTTATCTTTAACTTTACAGCCTATCAAAAGTCTACATCTGAACATAGACCTCCCCCACAGATTGCCTTATAGGGGAGATATTCGATAACCACAGTTTTTTTTTCTTTAGTTGTTATTAGATAGATGCTACTTCTTCCTTACCTTACCCCATATTTGTATCCCTTTGTACTTAATACACAAGTAATATTTTTTACCTTAAATGAAATTAGTGTAAATAAAACGTCTAAGTAACTTGTATTTAGTCAAATAATGTTATAAATCTAAAATAACTACTTCACTTGTTTACCTTTCTGATTTGATGTATTTTTATTTCTTTTACCTTAGTGGAATCTGGTTTACTACAAAAGTATTATGAAGGGAAACGAGTACATGTTTTTTATATATAATTTAAGAGACATTAAGACTGTTTATTAGTAATAAAGATTGAAATAAATAAAATATTAATAAATATTATTATTTAGGTGGTAGACACTGTAAAACTATAGTCTGTTCGTTAGTTGATGAAAAAAAACACTTCTCAGGTGGATCATTTAGAATGAGTCTGCAATCTTGTCGGACGAGAGCTTCTACAACTGTATGGAGACACAAATGATAACAGGGATATGGAATTACAATCCATGAATATTGAAGACATCGGTAACATCCCACAACCACCTCTTATGCCTGCAATTGTAACTCCTGCCATTTCCAGAGCGGCATCAACAATTATTATAATAATATGCAGACCTTTGCTATCAAAAGGTTTAAATTATTTCTTAAGCAAAAATTGTCTAGTAAGGGTTATTATACTACTAGAGAGTACATGACTGATAATAACCCCTGGGAATGAGTTTCCATGCTGTTTCTAAATGTTTTCAAAACAATTGTATAAAATATTATATTGTAAAATGTGCTTTCTTTTTTAAAAAGTCTCGCTGGATTTCTTGCTGGTTCTATCCAGGCAGAGGTTTTCTTGCGAACCAGTGGTAAAAGTAAAAAATGACTTTTAATAAGTATTATGTATTGTAATCTATATTGAAAAAAAATGATTCTATTCTATTCTGTGGCTAGTTATAAGCGTGCTGCTTCTACTTCCCGTCACTGTATTTTTAAGTTATGTAATCATTTATCTAGATTCTTAATAACTAAACTACTAAAAGAGAGTGCTAATTGATAACTCATTTTATGTGCCACTGTGCGCTCGTATTTGTGAATACCACTTAAATGAACTCACAATGATTGGAATAATTTATACACAAGTAGTAATGATGCATATTTATATAGTAATATAAATATGCATCATTACTATATGGTAGTTTTTGCCACAGTTGCTACGCTTGTGGCAACCAAAGCTTTTTGTGGTATTCTATAGGGAGATGTTGTTGCTCATTTCCTGGTATCTTTATTTTACTCTGTTACGACTTTTACGACACCATACGGGACGAAACGTGATGGCAGTTGACGGAAGGGCTATACAATATTTTACATTATATACTTAATTTAGGGAAGACCTATGTTCAGCAGTGAATTGCTGTAATGATGACGAATAATAATCAATAAAACTTGTAATTATTGTTGCTTACTTGACCTGTTTCTACTATGTGCCTTATTATAAATAAAGCTCCTAATTTATAAATAAACGCCGAGCAAGTTGAAAAGATGCTCTGGTACCTTTTCGTATCTCTTTCAATTGAAAATCTCCTTTTGTTTTTTTATAGAATAAGTGTGACAAACGAGCGCACGGTCCACCTGATGGTAAGTAGATGCTGTGGTTCATAGACATCTACATTTATTATCGTTTAAGTTTCTATAAAAAAAAAATCAAAATGCAGATGCATTGTCACCCCTAAGGACTAAGATGGAGTGCTTCGTTTCCAATAAAAAAGGACTCCGGTTCTCTACACTCACCATACGAAACACAGGAGCATTAAGCTACTATTTTACGCTGGTAGCGTTTTCCGTGAGAGCGAGTCCTACCCCGGTCGAGCCGTATCCGTACACAACTAGTTTAAAACTTCTTCATCATTACAGCCCTACACAAGTCCACTGCTGAACATAGGCCTCCCCCAAGGAATTATACAAAGCACGGTCCTGAGCCACCTGCATCCATCGACGTTTTGAATGTCTTACCAGGTCGTCACTCCATCTAGAGGGTAGCCGCCCCACACTGAGCTTACCGGTACGAGACTGCTACTCGAGAATTTTACATTTTAGCTTCAATTGTGGTTGGATGTAAACATGCTAATCAATCAACACATATTAAAAGAATGTCCTAGCACTGCATCTCGCGGCCTGTGATACTTATAAAAGAATGCTTTAAGAATATGATGATTTTACAATAATAAACAATAAAAATGCAGTGACAATACAGTGCTTCTTTTTATCCTAATACAAATAGTTCAAAACACCTTACATGCTATTTATTTTTCGTAGTTAATATCGTAAAAATCGGATATGTTACTATCCAGTCATTTTAGTTTTAATGGTGTTTGGAATGTAAACATGTTATTCAATCAATACATATTTATAACAATGTCCTGACACTGCACCTGGTGGCATGTGTCACTTTTAATACTGCTTTAAGAATGTGATGATTTTACAATAACAAATACAGTGACAATACAGATTTTTTTATCCTAACACGACCAGTTCAAAACATCTTACGTGCTATTTATTTTCTCAATCGCTGTAGAGGTAAAACTCATAAAACACCCTTAAAAGTTCACTGTTGGACGCACATGCACCTAAAACCGTGTTACTGGTTGCAAATGATATTAGATAAATAAGTACATGTGTGCTTGTTTTTAGAATTAGTTGAGCATAGTTTTGGCTTACTTTTTGCTTCACTTGAATACATTTGTAATGTATTCTGTGCTTAGTATTCAATACACCACAACAAATAATAAATACAGTTAAGAATCAATACATCACCGCGTCTGTTTATTCGTACTGTTTACTCCGGTATGACTAAAAAAAAATTCCATCCACCAAGTAGTACTTAAGAATTCGAAGAACCTACAAATTTTTTATATATGCACTATTATAACATAGGATATCAATAAAAAACTAGGTATTAGACAGTCGCCCGTATGGCATTTTAGGTTATAATGAGATTGCCGTTTGATTGTTATTTTCTCAGTATTCCCTTTATATACGGTACAACTAATATTACTATAGTAATCTAGAGATTATAAGGAATAAATCTACATACATTTCATTACGACTCATCACAGTGTTTGGTGGGCCCATTCTCCATACAAAAAGAAACTGTCTCCTTTATCTCTAAGAGACTCTCTCCGTTTTAGGTTGTAAATAGCTCTAATGGCCCTCTTCTGTAAAACAAAAATAGTTTCTGAATCAGCCGCATTTCCCCATAGCAAAACCCATAAGACATTATGCTGTGCCAATTAACTCAGCAGAAAAGATATTATTTTGCAGTGGATACCATCACACCAGTACTTACTTCTTTAACCTGTAAAGATCCCCTGAAATAGGCTTGCCGGAGGAGTTGGCATAATCGCTGGCACACAGATTGATGTTTGTAGTATCATACACCTCGCACTGCAAACAATTTGGCTATTCACCAGGTTATCTTTAACTTTACAGCCTATCAAAAGTCTATCTGAACATAGACCTCCCCACAGATTGCCTTATAGGGAGATATTCGATAACCACAGTTTTTTTTCTTTAGTTGTTATTAGATAGATGCTACTTCTTCCTTACCTTACCCCATATTTGTATCCCTTTGTACTTAATACAAGTAATATTTTTACCTTAAATGAAATTAGTGTAAATAAAACGTCTAAGAACTTGTATTTAGTCAAATAATGTTATAAATCTAAAATAACTACTTCACTTGTTTACCTTTCTGATTTGATGTATTTTATTTCTTTTACCTTAGTGGAATCTGGTTTACTACAAAAGTATTATGAAGGAAACGAGTACATGTTTTTATATATAATTTAAGAGACATTAAGACTGTTTATTAGTAATAAAGATTGAAATAAATAAAATATTAATAAATATTATTATTTGGTGAACACTGTAAAACTATAGTCTGTTCGTTAGTTGATGAAAAAAAACACTTCTCAGGTGGATCATTTAGAATGAGTCTGCAATCTTGTCGGACGAGAGCTTCTACAACTGTATGGAGACACAAATGATAACAGGGATATGGAATTACAATCCATGAATATTGAAGACATCGGTAACATCCCCAACCACCTCTTATGCCTGTAATTGTAACTCCTGCCATTTCCAGAGCGGCATCAACAATTATTATAATATGCAGACCTTTTCTATCAAAAGGTTTAAATTATTTCTTAAGCAAAAATTGTCTAGTAAGGGTTATTATACTACTAGAGAGTACATGACTGATAATAACCCCTGGGAATGAGTTTCCATGCTGTTTCTAAATGTTTTCAAAACAATTGTATAAAATATTATATTGTAAAATGTGCTTTCTTTTTTAAAAAGTCTCGCTGGATTTCTTGCTGGTTCTATCCAGGCAGAGGTTTTCTTGCGAACCAGTGGTAAAAGTAAAAATGACTTTTAATAAGTATTATGTATTGTAATCTATATTGAAAAAATGATTCTATTCTATTCTGTGGCTAGTTATGGCTGCTTCTACCCGTCACTGTATTTTTAAGTTATGTAATCATTTATCTAGATTCTTAATAACTAAACTACTAAAAGAGAGTGCTAATTGATAACTCATTTTATGTGCCACTGTGCGCTCGTATTTGTGAATACCACTAAATGAACTCACAATGATTGGAATAATTTATACACAAGTAGTAATGATGCATATTTATATAGTAATATAAATATGCATCATTACTATATGGTTTTACACAGTTGCTACGCTTGTGGCAACAAAGCTTTGTGGTATTCTATAGGAGATGTTGCTCATTTCCTGGTATCTTTATTTTACTCTGTTACGACTTTTACGACACCATACGGGACGAAACGTGATGGCAGTTGACGGAAGGGCTATACAATATTTTACATTATATACTTAATTTAGGAAGACCTATGTTCAGCAGTGAATTGCTGTAATGATGACGAATAATAATCAATAAAACTTGTAATTATTGTTGCTTACTTGACCTGTTTCTACTATGTGCCTTATTATAAATAAAGCTCCTAATTTATAAATAAACGCCGAGCAAGTTGAAAAGATGCTCTGGTACCTTTCGTATCTCTTTCAATTGAAAATCTCCTTTTGTTTTTTTATAGAATAAGTGTGACAAACGAGCGCACGGTCCACCTGATGGTAAGTAGATGCTGTGGTTCATAGACATCTACATTTATTATCGTTTAAGTTTCTATAAAAAAAAAATCAAAATGCAGATGCATTGTCACCCCTAAGGACTAAGATGGAGTGCTTCGTTTAAAAAAGGACTCCGGTTCTCTACACTCACCATACGAAACACAGGAGCATTGTACTATTTTACGCTGGTAGCGTTTTCCGTGAGAGCGAGTCCTACCCCAGTCGAGCCGTATCCGTACACACAACTAGTTTAAAACTTCTTCATCATTACAGCCCTACACAAGTCCACTGCTGAACATAGGCCTCCCCAAGGAATTATACAAAGCACGGTCCTGAGCCACCTGCATCCATCGACGTTTTGAATGTCTTACCAGGTCGTCACTCCATCTGAGGGTAGCTGCCCCACACTGAGCTTACCGGTACGAGACTGCTACTGAGAATTTTACATTTTAGCTTCAATTGTGGTTGGATGTAAACATGCTAATCAATCAACACATATTAAAAGAATGTCCTAGCACTGCATCTCGCGGCCTGTGATACTTATAAAAGAATGCTTTAAGAATATGATGATTTTACAATAATAAACAATAAAAATGCAGTGACAATACAGTGCTTCTTTTATCCTAATACAAATAGTTCAAAACACCTTACATGCTATTTATTTTCGTAGTTAATATCAAAAATCGGATATGTTACTATCCAGTCATTTTGGTTTTAATGGTGCTTGGAATGTAAACATGTTATTCAATCAATACATATTAATAACAATGTCCTGACACTGCACCTGGTGGCATGTGTCACTTTTAATACTGCTTTAAGAATGTGATGATTTTACAATAACAAATACAGTGACAATACAGATTTTTTTATCTAACACGATCAGTTCAAAACATCTTACGTGCTATTTATTTTCTCAATCGCTGTAGAGTAAACTCATAAAACAACCCTTAAAAGTTCACTGTTGGACGCACACATGCACCTAAAACCGTGTTACTGGTTGCAAATGATATTAGATAAATAAGTACATGTGCTTGTTTTAGAATTATTGAGCATAGTTTTGGCTTACTTTTTGCTTCACTTGAATACATTTGTAATGTATTCTGTGCTTAATATTCAATACACCACAATAAATAATAAATAGTTAAGAATCAATACATCACCGCGTCTGTTTATTCGTACTGTTTACTCCGGTATGACTAAAAAGTAGTACTTTAGAATTCGAAGAACCCAAATTTTTTATATATGCACTATTATAACATAGGATATCAATAAAAACTAGGTATTAGACAGTCGCCCGTATGGCATTTTAGGTTATAATGAGATTGCCGTTTGATTGTTATTTTCTCAGTATTCCTTTGTATACGGTACAACTAATATTACTATAGTAATCTAGATTATAAGGAATAAATCTACATACATTTCATTACGACTCATCACAGTGTTTGGTGGGCCCATTCTCCATACAAAAGAAACTGTCTCCTTATCTCTAAGAGACTCTCCGTTTTAGGTTGTAAATAGCCTCTAATGGCCTCTTCTGTAAAACAAAAATAGTTTCTGAATCAGCCGCATTTCCCCATAGAAACCCATAAGACATTATGCATGGAAATGAAATCAAATAAACTAATCTAGCTGTCTCGACACTAGTGAGACCTCTAATCTTTTTTACAGCATAGGCTGCAGAACTTAGTCTGCTTGCTAATTTGGATATATGGGGGCCCCACTGAAGCTTTGCGTCGAGAGTGATACCAAGAACAACAGTGGATTCAAAAGGGCTCAGTTCTTTCCCATTTAAAACACATTGGTACCCAGATTTTTAACATTCGTTGTTGTAAATTTAATACATTTAGTTTTATTTCCGTTTAAATGTAGATTATTAACGTTAAAGCAATTCACTAATTTTGATATAGCATTATTCACTTCGTCACATTTAAATGATTGATTTAAGTTTAAAAATCAAGTAAGTATCATCAGCAAATAATACTATATATCATGATTATCCCCTACAAGGGTAAGTCATTAATATATTAGAAATAGGAATGGGCTGAGAATCGAGCCCTGAGGGACAACTCATTAGTACAGGGTGGAAGAACTTAACCATTGATAATAACTTTCTGCATTCTATTACTTAAATATGAAATAATAAGTTTAAGCGCATTCTTGACACTATAGTACTGTAAAGCGCCTGATTAATGTCTCATGTAAGAACACAGTCGAAGGCCCTGAAAGGTCACAAAATATACCAAAGCATCCTCCGAATTCTCCCATGCACAAAATATGTTTAATAAGCTCAACTCCAGCGTCAGCGTGTTGTCGCGACCCTTGTAAAACAGAATTGATTTTATGTAGCAATTTATTAATATTAAAGAAACTTAAGATCTGATCTAAAATTATTTTTTCAAAATTTTACTAAATGTTGGTAGTACAGAAATCGGTCTAAAATTGGCGGAGTCTAATATACTACCATAGAATTAAAGGTATGACTTTACTATGTTTCATTAAATCAGAAACACACCAGATTCGACGCTTGTTTTAAGTATAGTGGCTAAATAAGGTGCTATATCTATTATAGATAAAATTACTTAACGGAAATCCCCCATAAGTCTGCCATTTTTAACATCAATAGTTTTAAAATTTTAACGATATCTTTTGGCAACACTCTATGGAATTTAAAAGTATTTGAACAAGCCTTTACATTTTGTTTAAGCAATGATTCGGCGACAGTAGGAGAAGAATTTAATGATTTTGTTGTCAAAAAAGGAACATCAGTAAAACGTTTCTCAAAAGCCATAGCAACTTCTTGATCAGATCGAGTTAAATTATTGTTAATATTCAATTGAAAAACCGAGTTGCGCGGTTTGACCTTGCCCGTTTCACTATTTATTATTCTCCAAGTCATTTTAATTTTGTTAGATGCAGTTTTAATTTTGTTACTTAAATGTAACACCTTAGCTGTGGAGCACACTTTTTTAAATATTTTAGAATATATTTTTACGTAATCGCTAAATATAACACTAGTATTATATGATCTTTCATTATAAAGATCGTATAACTTTCGCCTACTTTTATAAATTCCTACTGTCGCCCATTCATTAAATGATTTGCGACTGTTAAAAGAGAAAGTTTTAGAAGTAAATATTCTACTTAATTCACAAGTTATAATTTTAAATAACTTACCATACAAATAATTAGCACTATTTTTAAATGAAAGTGATGGAAGTCTTTTTATTATATTACTTCTAAACCTCTCCAAGCGATGTTCATTTATTGGAACAAACACAACTTTCTTATTTTTCTGTTTTTTGTGTTTGTAAGGCAATGATACCAACTGTCCACAGTGATCTGAACTTAAAGTTTGAATAATTGATTTATGCAAGGGCTTAACATCTGTAAAAATGTTATCTATACAGGTCGCACTAGGCCCAGCAATACGTGTTGGTTCTAAGAATAAATTGACAACATTATACGATTTAAACAATGAGCTAAACTTAATACTAATGGAAGAAATTTCAAGGAGATTGATGTTAAAGTCTCCACGTATTACAACAGACTTGTTCTGTTTACTAAGTTTGAGCAAAACTTCTTGCACAATCTTTTCAAAATATTCGTAAGTAGCACATGGGGGTCTGTAAACACTTACAACAATGAGGTGTTCGAGCTCGACACAAGCCATTTCTACAGTTCACTCAACAGAGAGGCTCACAATATCCTTACGTTCTTTATATAATAATGATTTATTATCTGCTAATATTAAGTAACCACCACGTAAACTTTTTTCTCTATTGAAGGAACTGCCCACCTGGTGATATCTGAAATTAAATATGAAATTATAATCTTTTAGCCAATGTTCAGTAATACAAAGGATATGTATATTGTTACTATTTAAAAAAAATTCAACTTCCAATTCTTTGCCCATCATCCCTGTATATTTTGATGCACCAGGTGTAAACAATTTTTATTACTTATTTGTGGGCTGCATTCAAAATTAATTGAACTCTTATTATTGCTAGAGAATGCCTCTATTGTCGCATTTACTAATTTAAATTGGTTAGAACTGATTCCAAATTAAATGTCAAATGATTATCATGCTCAATAAAAGCAGTCTTGGTAGCCAAAAACTTGGCTGAGTTAAAAAGTAAATAATAAGATAGCACATTTGCTACCAGTCTTAAATTATATTTGGATAGGTAATACCTATCTTTTGTCCAAAACTTTTTTATTAAATTATTTATGTGAATTAAATGAAATTTGTCATTATTATCATTCAATTATATGTCAAATTTAAATTATTGTTACATATTAAATTATTCATTTGTATATTTAAATTATGTCTTAGATTATTTTCTCTTGTATTAGATTGTAAGACAGTGTGAATTAGAAAATTTTGTGTACATTTAAGTTATTAAGTTGTTCAATATATCTTAATAACTGTTTGTTGTTTACACTGCCTCTTTTACCAACAAAAATATTATTGTACTATTTGGGCAAAATTTAGTAACTATAATTTTATTTAGGATGTCACTACAAGATGCTCCAGGCATGCAGCAATTTGTAATTTTTTGTCCCTTTAAAGAGTTATTTAAAGTTATGCCTAGATTTTTTCCCACGTCATGGCTATACAAAATTATATTATTTTTGTTAATATTTGAGTTATTTTTTTTATTTTAAGCTCCTCTGCTATGGCACTGTCATAGAGTTTTGGTGGTGATATAATATTATCAGTACACACCGACTCTAAAGAAGCTGGTATTGAATGCTGACACTCACATTGATGTTTAACTAAGGAGTCAAAACGCTCCTCATTATATTTACATGTCTTTACCAGATTATCCATAGCCAGTATGTGTTCTTTTATTTCGTTTTGGGCTGATTTATATTTATCGGACACAGTTTGAAGGGAGTGAGTGAGTGATAATATTTCTGATTTAAGACACTCAACGTCAGTCTCATAACATTTTTTTATGTTATCCACCTCAATTGAATACAACTTAAGTTCATATATAAATGCTTGCTTCTCTTTACATAAATTAACATAATTTTTGGTATTAATCTTATTTTTTTTAATTTTTGTACTTTCCTTATGTTTTTATTAACTTTTAATACTTTTATTACTGTTATATACTTCTTCAATTTGATTTTACTGCAATTAATCCTTACTGTGTTTCCTGAAGTGGAAGAGTCGTGACTAGTCAAATCTATTGTTGCAGATTGCTGTAAAATTCTTGAAGTATTACATTGCACAAGCTCAGAGAACAGGCTTTGAGTCTGGGAGGCGTTAAGATTATCTATACATATATGTTTTAAATTGTGTTATTTGTTCATTAGCCTCGTTCAACTGTAACTTCAATGCAGCAATAAACCTGAGAGCTTCCTCATATTCCTTGCTGCATTGGTCAAACTCATAAACCGTTCCCTGTAGCTGATATCTTTCTTTTATAACACTTGTGCATTCTGTATGTAACTAAACCATATCACATTTCAATTGTGTGTTTTTGGCAATTATGCTAACCATTTCTTTTTTATTATCATCCCTTTCCTTAAGCAACAGTTCACACTGCTCCTTGGAGGCCTTAAGTTCTTGGAGCGCAAGCTGGAGTTGGTTCACCATCTGGCGCGTCTGGGCGTTGCGAGTTTACTATTTATTATAAATAATTAAAAAAACAAAGATCGAAAACAGAAGGAGCAGAGTAAGCTAATGTCAAGTTGTTGCTGTTGTTGTTTTTTTTCTATTTACAGATCTCAAATCAAATTATCGTTAAAATAATTCGAAAAGAAACCCGCAAAGAATATAAAAATCCGAGTAATAGTAATAGAATAGATCTTTAATTTATA
>JAGSMP010002024.1:0-33130 GCA_029286625.1 Parnassius orleans | reverse complement strand
TCCTGTAGCTGATATCTTTCTTTTATAACACTTGTGCATTCTGTATGTAACTAAACCATATCACATTTCAATTGTGTGTTTTTGGCAATTATGCTAACCATTTCTTTTTCATTATCATCCCTTTCCTTAAGCAACAGTTCACACTGCTCCTTGGAGGCCTTAAGTTCTTGGAGCGCAAGCTGGAGTTGGTTCACCATCTGGCGCGTCTTGGCGTTGCGAGTATTCATTTTACTATTTATTATAAATAATAAAAAAAAAACAAAGATCAAAAACAGAAGGAGCAGAGTAAGCTAATGTCAAGTTGTTGTTGTTGTTGTTTTTTTTTCTATTTACAGATCTCAAATCAAATTATCGTTAAAATAATTCGAAAAGAAACCCGCAAATAACGTAAAAATCCGAGTAATAGTAATAGAATAGATCTTTAATTTATAACAGGAATGATATGTGTAACTGTAACTCCTGCCATTTCCAGAACGGCATCAACAATTACTATAATAATATGCAGACCTTTTCTGTCAAAAGGTTTAAATTATTTCTTAAGCAAAAATTGTTTAGTAAGGGTTATTATACTACTAGAGAGTACATGACTGATAATAACCCCTGGGAATGAGGTGATAGCTACCATGCTGTTTCTAAATGTTTTCAAAACAATTGTATAAAATATTATATTGTAAAATGTGCTTTTTTTTTAAAAAAAAAGTCTCGCTGGGTTTCTTGCTGGTTCTTCCCAGGACAGAGGTTTTTTGCGAACCAGTGGTAAAAGTAAAAATGACTTAATAAGTATTATGTATTGTAATCTATATTGAATAAAAATGATTCTATTATATCCTGTGGCTAGTTATGAGCGTGCTGCTTCTACTTCCCGTCACTGTATTTTTAAGTTATGTAATCATTTACCTAGATGCTTAATACCTAAACTAAAAAGAACTACTAACCTAAAAGAGAGATTGCTGATTGATAACTCATTTTATGTGCCACTGTGCGCTCGTATTTGTGAATACCACTTAAATGAACCTCACAATGATTGGAATAATTTATACACAAGTAGTAATGATGCATATTTATATAGTAATATAAATATGCATAATGATGCATATTTATTTAGTAATATAAATATGCATCATTACTATATGGTAGTTTTTGCCACAGTTGCTACGCTTGTGGCAACCAAAGCTTTTTGTGGTATTCTATAGGGAGATGTTGCTGTTTATCTCCTGGTAGCTTTATTTTACTCTGTTACGACTTCATATGGGACGAAACGCGATGGCAGTTGACGGAAGGGCTATACAATATTTTACATTATATATTTAATTTAGGGAAGACCTATGTTCAGCAGTGAATTGTTGTAATGATGACGAATAATAATCAATAAAACTTGTAATTATTGTTGCTTACTTGACCTGTTTGTACTATGTGCCTTATTATAAATAAAGCGCCTAATTTATAAATAAACGCCGAGCAAGTTGAATAGATGCTCTGATACCTTTTCGTATCTCTTTCAATTGACAATCTCCTTTTGGTTTTTTTTATTGAATAAGTGTGACAAACGAGCGCACGGTCCACCTGATGGTAAGTAGATGCTGTGGCTCATAGACATTTAAGGCTTTGTCAGACAGGACGCGTATTTTAGCGCTGCGTAGTAGCGTTATAGCGTCCCGTTTTAACGTCGCGCGAGGCTTCGTCAAACAGAACGCTTTAGCGCGCGTTAGGGCGCTGACTCGATGACACGGCGCCGCCATTTCGCCATTCGCCAAAGCGTAGTGCAGATCGTTAGCAGTGTGAAGAGTTTGTTCGTTATGGAGATGTCGAGTGATTAAGATGTGGAAGAATTATTACTTTTATATGCTTTATCACGGTCACAGAAAAAGAGTATGGGTGCACGACATCAATCAAAAGAGAATGGATTTAGGAGAATATCATCTTTTGTGTCGTGAGCTTGCATCACATAAAGATCGTTTTTACATACTCGTATGTCTCAAGATTTATTCGAAGAACTACATGAACTGCTCATCCCAAAATAAGCAAATGTACCACAAACTGGAGGACGCCTATTTCTACAAGAAAGACTTGTAATCTGTCTAAGGTAAGAAATATTTATTTTTATTTACATGTTCATTGCGTTATTATGAAAATCAATCAAAATCAGCTGAGTTGTAATCAGATGTCGATGCTCCAAAATTAGTTACATGTAGAATATCGATTTCGCGTAGTGGTTGACGTAGCTGCTCAGGCTGTTGCAGGTATGATGAAGTACTGTTAGATAAATCTATAACAGCTACTGGGGATGAATCAGGCAGGTACTAATAGTGGAATAATGTGGTGAATTCAATATCTGGACGTTTTCTTGCAGTTCCTCTGTTTCTATGCTTGCAAATAACTTGGCTAGTTCTACTTTGGCTTTTATCTGTTTGTCTTTGGAAAAACTTTTAAATGTTTGGGCATAACTTTGGAATAGGTGATCTATGGCATCATACTCTTGTTTATTTTTATTTTGAGAAAATTTATAACTTTATCCATTTCGCTGAACTATTTGTGTCATTTGTTTGGGGCGTCTCTAGCGGAGGTGTTTCTGGCGGGGGTGCGCTTTGTGTTCTTGGTGGAGGTGTCTGTGGTGGAGGCGTCTCTGGAGATTGAGTTTCTATAGCTGACGATGTTTCTGGTGTAGGTTCTCGAATATTTGAAGTTGTTTCTCGATCTGTCAGAGTTGAGTCAAGGAACTGTAACTGGGAAGCCCAAGGCCATTTTGTAAATTTTTGCAGCTTGTCCTGTAGTACCTGCAACCTCTTTTGTATCTCATATAATTGTCCTCAAGCTCTTCCATTTTTTTAGGTACTTCACCTGTAAAATAAACATAAATTGTATTATTTTGTTTCAGGTACTTAGCTACGGTGATTCACATCAGACCATAGCCTTCTCCTTCCGAATAGGTCGTTCAACAGTCGGTGGTATTGTAAAGAAGTCTGTACAGAAATCTGGAATACATTACAACCAGAATATATGCCATCGCCTACTGAAGAGACATGGAAACAATCAGAGAAGGTTATAGAAACCTGGAACTTCCCGAATTGTGTCGGTATTGACGGAAACAAGTCTCTATAAAGTGTCCCAAATATAGTGGATCAGAATATTTTTGCTACAAGAAGTTTTTTCTGTAGTTCTTCTTGCTATAGTCGATCCATGTTACAAATTCACCGTTATAGATGTCGGTAGTTACGGGCGGCATAGTGATAGTGGTATATTCGAGAACTCAATATTTTATCGGCAATATATCCACGGAAAATCTCTGCTGCCAGATAAACCTCTTCAGGCACCGAGGCCCGTACCTCATGTACTTATCGGCGACGAAGGTTTTGCTTAAAAACATATTTGATGCGTCCATTCCCAAGAGCCTTAGCTACACAAGACGAAAGAAAAACAAATTTTAATAAAAGACTTTGCAGGGGCACGTCGGGTGGTTGAAAATACGTTCGGAATCAACGATCAACGAAATCAACGACTGCAGCATTCGAAACTCGTGAACAATTTGTGTCTTATTTTAATCAATAAACGATTTTTTACTTACCAGTTTCATTAATTTCTTCTCCAATTTGTGCCCACAATTTTGCCTTCATTGATATATCTTTATACGAACTATCCTTCGTATTAAGCGGTCTACACCAAAGCCGCTGACCCGGCGGCACAGCCCGGCGGCTTAGTGCCGGCGGGTTAACCCGGCGGCTTCAGAATGTCCAAGCCGAACGACTTTGCCGGCGGCAATGCCGGCGGCACGACAGCCGCGGCATGTGGTGTTCTAGTAATTGCCAAATAGTCGTAGAGATTGGACGTGTGTGTTTCGAATAATTCAGAAGTAGTATTTTCAGATTGACATGGAGGAGGACGATAACAGTGATTTAATAATAGCAGTTTGTGGAGTTATTATCGGTGGATCCCTCAACACACGAAAGTGTTGGGTTAGGCCAAGTTTAATGAGTCGCAATAAATACAGTACTTGTCAAAGATTAAGTGATTTAAAGGAAGACGATTTGGTTCTATACAAACCCATTTCTTTTAAGACTTTCCTGTCATTAACCAATACCGACTTTGAATATTTACTGAATATTGTTGGACACAAAATAGCTAAACAAGACACAAATTACAGAAAAGCAGTTTCACCAGTGGAAAGATTGTCAATAACGTTAAAATACCTAAGCTCAGGAAATTCTTTTAGTAGCCTGTGTGACGTCTTTAAAGTATCTCCTCAACTAATTTCAAGCATTATTCTGAAGTATGTGATGCTTTAGTTGAAGGACTTTCAGATTATGTGAAAATTCAAGGAGTCAGGAAGGATGGAGAAATTGCAGATGAATATTTAAAAGATGGCAAATACCAATTGTCTTGGGTCAATGGATGGGAAACACATAAAACTTCAATGTCCCCAAAAAGTGGAAGTGATTATATAAACTATAAAAATATTTCAGTATTGTGCTCTTTGCTTTAGTAGATGCTGATTACAACTTTTGTACGCTAATGTGGGATGTCAGGGTCGGATTTCAGATGGTGGGGTTTTAATAATTCAGCATTAGGTCGATTGTTAAATGATAATGAATTGAATATACCACATAAAACCCCTACGGAAGAATCTACCAGTACCGTATTTTTTGGGTGATGATGCGTTTCCTGCAACCCCATATTATAAAGGCTTATGATGGTAATCACACAATGGGATCATCTAAGAGGGTTTTTAACTATCGCGTATGTCGAGGGCGAAGAGTAGTTGAAAACGTGTTTGGGCAGATTAACACACAAATTTAAGATTTTCATAGACCTATTCAGCTAATCCCAGAAAAAGCTACTACTGTAACTTTGGCGTGTATACATTTATTTAATTATATCAAACGAACCGCTGCAACTCAGCAAAACGAATACGATACTGAAAATAATCAAGGAGAAGTCTTTCCGGTGAATGGCGTAGACCACTTGAAAACGACAGTTGCTTACATAATATGTCAGGAAGACAATCAAACCTCGGATACTACAGTGACCGCTGAGGATACAAAGTGGAGTTGACTCATTATTTTCTTTCTAGTGTCGGAGGATTAGAATGGCAATATAACCAATAACTCAACTCATATAATCAATATTATTTTTAATCATTAAGTAGTTCCATGTATTATCCATTAAATCTAAAATCGTAAATTACATAGTGAGATACACTTTTATTGTGATTCGTATAATAAAGTTTTAAACAAAATAAGAAATGTGTTTTGTAAACCAATAACATGATATTAACTATTGGTAACAGTAGAGTGTCACTAAACTAAAATTAAAACCTTGCTATTCCTTTCGCACATATGTCAAGCTCTACTCGTGTGAAGGAATAGTCAACTAATTTTAAATTTAACTTTAATGGGGCTACCTATAGCTACCTTTATTATACCAAAAGAAAATTAAATATTTATAACATATTTTGAAGATGCTTTATAACACTATCAGAAGGATTTAGAGCTAGGTATTCTTCAGCAAATGTTTCTAGTGACGAAGGTTGAATTGTTTGTGGATCTGGGTTTGTTTGGGCAGAGTATTCAGAAGAAGTTAAGTTATTTGTAGAAGGGCTTACAACCGTCTGTTGAAGTGAAGATGCTGTATAGTATCCTGGATGACTGTGTGAACTAGAAACACTACTTGGTCTTGCAAAATCCGTAAATGTATCGGATCTATATCCAGTTTCGGCTTCAAATATTATATTGTTGATCCGATGTCTCACAATAGCTTTCATTTGTCGATCCATTTGTCTTAGCTGACCCGCAATATAGTCTCCAAATAAACCATCCTCATCTTTTGTCACATTTGGTCGTTGGGAGACATTCTTCATAATATTCAATGCTTCGGATATCAACTCTTTATTAGGGTTGATTTTAGGACGTTTATTTCGTTGCCAAGTTGTATTTTCTGGCGACATCTGTGGTAAATCATTTTGATTTGATTGTGAATCTCGTTGTGAATCGTGGCTCGTCGACGGTGTGTCCTGCGAAAAAAGACGAAAAAGACTGCCCGTTTAGCCGTTTTACTTTTATTTAATAAAAAATAAATAAGTATATCTAGTCAAAATCAACATTTATTGTGTATTTTTTTATTATGGATTTTATTAAAGGCACTGAATAAGTCTTCAACATTTCAATTTTTTTTTTTCAAACACATTTTTTTACCTGGTGGCAACTATTTTACCAATGCCCGGGAAAGGGTTAAAATGTAAATACAAAGATACACTAATAAATAAACTAATATAATTATATGTCTATGGGGCCCTAGTTGCCTGATTATAAATAAAAAAAAATTAAATCTTTACTTACAGTATCGGTGGTTCCAGTAGGCACATTTTTGTTCTGCAGAAAATTTAGTGATTTGTAGGCAAACCATTTACTATGATAAATATCATCAGTACCCGCACCAGACTTATTTGAATTATCTTCTTTTTTTTTCTCTCGGTAATAATGACTAGTTAAATTTTTTATCTTTCTCTCGATTTCCGGAACATCAGTAGCAAATTCACTAGCAATTTCTTTAAATGCGTCGTAACGCTTTGGCCGGCTTTTGTAGTCACGGTTTTTTGGGTTCCATAATATTTCTTTTAAATGATAGAGGTCTATTAGTTTTATAACTGTTGCATCGTCCCACTCCATATTGGTTAGTTGATAAAAAATAAAAGTGCCGACACTTCACAACAACAGAGAATGAATAAGTGATACGTCACTACTCTATGAAAGCCGGCGGCCAACTGACTGAGTGAGTGGAGAGAGATGCCGTCGGCATCGGCATGCCGCCCGCCGGCTTGCCCGCGGGCGCAAGCCGGCGGCATGATTACAAAATAAGGCCGGCGGGTTGGGCTGGCGATCCGTGCCGCCGGGTCAGCGGCTTTGGTGTGTAGACCGCTTTATATAAGCATGGATATTTTCTAACCAATTCTATCAAATTTTCGGTCATTATGCAGTATTTTATTATTATTTTACACCTATTCACCCGACGCTAAAATAAAATTTGTAAAAATACAACACCCGACGTTAAAGCGTCCTAACGCCGCGACAGAGCGTTGCGTACTGCTAGCGTCGGCGCTCTATTTGACGGTATTCTACGATGGTAGTACAACACATCTTAGCGTCATAGCGCGGCGTCAAGTTAACGCTCTGACGCGCGCTAAGTACGCGTCCTGTCTGACAAAGCCTTTACATTTATCCTCGTTTAAGAATCAAAATGCAGATGCATTGTCACCCCTGAGGACTAAGATGGAGTGCTTCGTTTCCAGTAAAAAAGGACTCCGGTTCTCTACACTCACCATACGAAACACAGGAGCATTAAGCTACTATTTTACGCTGGTAGCGTTTTCCGTGAGAGCGTGTCTTACCCCGGTCGAGCCGTATCCGTACACAACTAGTTTAAAACTTCTTCATCATTACAGCCCTACACAAAGTCCACTGCTGAACATAGGCCTCCCCCAAGGAATTATACAAAGCACGGTCCTGAGCCACCTGCATCCATCGACTTTTTGAATGTCTTACCAGGTCGTCACTCCATCTAGAGGGTAGCCGCCCCACACTGAGCTTACCGGTACGAGACTGCTACTCGAGAATTTTACATTTTAGCTTCAATTGTGGTTGGACGTAAACATGCTAATCAATCAACACATTAAAAGAATGTCCTGGCACTGCACCTCGCGGCCTGTGATACTTATAATAGACTGCTTTAAGAATATGATGATTTTACAATAATAAACAATAAAAATGCAGTGACAATACAGTGTTTCTTTTTATCCTAACACAAATAGTTCAAAACACCTTACATGCTATTTATTTTTCGTGGTTAATATTGTAAAAATCGGATATGTTACTATCCAGTCATTTTGGTTTTAATGGTGCTTGGAATGTAAACATGTTATTCAATCAATACATATTAATAACAATGTCCTGACACTGCACCTGGTGGCATGTGTCACTTTTAATACTGCTTTAAGAATGTGATGATTTTACAATAACAAATACAGTGACAATACAGAGTTTTTTTTATCCTAACACGACCAGTTCAAAACATCTTACGTGCTATTTATTTTCTCAATCGCTGTAGAGGTAAAACTCGCAAAACACCCCTTAAAAGTTCACTGTTGGACGCACATACGAGTATGCAGCTAAAACCGTGTAACTGGTTGCAAATGATATTAGATAAATAAGTACATGTGTGCTTGTTTTTAGAATTAGTTGAGCATAGTTTTGGCTTACTTTTTGCTTCACTTGAATACATTTGTAATGTATTCTGTGCTTAGTATTCAATACACCACAATAAATAATAAATACAGTTAAGAATCAATACATCACCGCGTCTATTTATTCGTACTGTTTACTCCGGTACTACTAAAAAAAATCCATCCACCAAGTAGTATTTAAGAATTCGAAGAACCTACAACTTTTTTACACTTTTTACTATTCACAGTGCACTATTATAACATAGGATATCAATAAAAAACTATTAGACAGTCGCCCGTATGGGATTTTAGGTTATAATGAGATTGCCGTTTGATTGTTATTTTCTCAGTATTCCCTTTATATATGGTACAACTAATATTACTATAGTAATCTAGAGATTATAAGGAATAAAACTACATACATTTCATTACGAGTCATCACAGTTTTTGGTGGCCCATTCTGCATACAAAAGAAACTGTCTCCTTTGGCAATAATTTTTCTTTTGTCCATTTATTGAAATTTACAAAATTCATATCCGAATGATAGATAATCCCCAGTTTTAGTTTTGATTTAAAATTAAAAGAGCTACGTCAACAAATCCAGCCTGGCCTCCTGCATGTACAGTAATTAATCTCTGTCCTTTGCCAATATGAGCCAGCACTCCACGTTCTTCTTTTGATTGCCAGCACGATGGAACATTTAAGGAGGAATTGACGTATGTTTCATCGAGGTAAACAATGGATCTCTTGTCTCTTCGATGTTTTTGTATCGCATTCAGATATTTCCATCGCCAAGAAACAATGTTTGGTTGTATATATATAATAAGCAGCTTTCTCTTCGACTGACATTTTTTAAATTTAAAGCCAAGTTTGTGCAGTAATAGTCTCAAATATTCTCGACCGCAATTTAAAATTCCTTCTTCTTTAAGTTTAGCATTTAACACATTCAATGCCTTTTTAAATAAGTGATTCATTAATTGAGCCCTATTTTAAATAAATAGGTCACCCGGGGGCCGTTTTATTTTATTTTATATATAGCTAGTTGAAGATGATCTAAAGCCAAAACCTTGATAGAAAAAAAATTCAGGACTGAATATCATGAAAAAATAAATAACTCACGGCGCCGTGTAGTCGGTGTACAGGATAGCGTATGGCCGTGTACACGGTGCCGTGTGCAGGTTTAATTGTTAACTATTTTTAAAATAATATCTTACAGTTCATTTTGAGGGCCAAAAAAATAAAACAATTTTTTTTATTTTATTAGTTTTATTTAAAAAAATGAGATTATTAATACGAAAAACTTATCATAGTTCTCTTATTCCTTTTGTTACATTATAAAAGTGCAAACCACATCAAAATTGCCTTGTAAAAACAAATGATAAACTAAAATATACTACCAAAACAAAATACTTCTAGGAACATAAATCAAGAAACTTTTGGCAAAATAAATTTATAAAAACAAAAAATACCTTTATAAAGAATAAACCAAAAACTTATTCGAAAACAAATAAAAAGCTTCTATCAAAATAAACCAAAGAACTCTGGAAAAACAAATCAATAATCTCCTACTGTTCTCTTATAAAAATGGCAGTAGTGGGTACTTATATATCAAACTTATGAATGAGCTTCGCAAAAACATTCAGTACAATACCCTGGGGCGTCTGGACAACCTTTACATTCAAAGAGCGTTGCTGTTCTTTTTTTCTTTCCTCTGCAACCCTTACACTCTTTCCTCACTACTTCTTTTATTGTTCGTGTACGCTTTCCTTCCTTTTTCTCACGTATCTTTACCGTTTCTATCTTGGTTAGTTTGTGCTCCATGACCAGTGTCTTCGTTAACACATTTTGTTTAGGTAACATCTTCTCCAAAATTGAAAGACGGTAATCATACAAATTGATCTTACTCGTTGCAGAAAACTTGTTATATAAATAAAATGCTCATTTGCAGTGTATGTATAAATATCTTCTTATACCAGCGCATAGTCTTCCTCTCGCAGGATAGTAGAACAGCATTTGATCCTGAAGATCAACTCCTGACATAAAGTTGTTGTAGTGCACGATTGCTGAAGGTTTTCAGTAATTTGTCCTCTTTTATTCGTAACTTCAATCATTTCATTTTCGTGCTCCGTTGTCAAATAAAGCACATATCGCTTATCTCTCCATTTGCCGATGTGTACATTATTCAAAATAAAGATTTGTTTTCCTTTTTTTAATGTGACTGTGCCAAGTTCGATAGGATTTTTCGTGTTTTACCAAGGGTACCAGTACAATAAGTTTGACGATCCAACAGTTTTACTGCTAAATCATACGAACTGTAATAATTATCCATGTAAACACTGTGAACAGAATCTAGTTTTCTTCCAGCAACTTCAGAACAACTTTTTGAGTGTGTCCAATTCCAGCAGTCTCATCACCTGCACCACCATATATCTGAAATTTTATTACTGTACCATCAGGCTCAGCCAGAACGTACAATTTAACACCATACTTGTGTCTCTTATTTTTGATGAACTGGCGAAACACTAGACGACCACGCCACAACACCATAGATTCATCCAAAGAAAGCTGTTTTCCTGGATAATAAATAGCATTCATTGTGTTGTTGAAATGGTCCATAACTGGACGAATTTTAGCCAGCCTATCTTCATCGCTTGGTTCTGATGTAAAATGTAGACATCGTAAGATTAGCATGAATCGGTTCCGGGACATATATTGACTAAAACAAGATAAATTGAATAACCAATGCTTCTTCCAATAGTCGTTGAGTCTGTTGAGGCGAATTGTACCTGTGTGAAGCAGTAAACCCAAAAATATAATTAATTCTTCGCGGTCTAAATCTTTCCAGTGAGTTATTCTGGATTTTTCGGTTAAACCAGGTTGTCCTAAAACTCTTACTGCATTGAGGTTAGTTTCATGCACAATCATATCCAAATAATCATCGTCCAAAAGTAACCGAAATGCTTCATATGGATTTGATGGAGCTGGAACTAATAACTCTTGAGTTTTAGTAAAATCTATGATCTTCAATGTACCATCGGAAGTCCAATACGAAGTGGCTCCTTGTTGAGATGGCTGCTGGTCCTCAGGTTGTGAAGGTTCATGTCTAGCGGAAAGTGTCGGCGGCGTAGGGGAACTGGCAACGTTTTCATTACGAAGTGTGGGATTTCCTGAATTGACAAGTTTGGAGGGAGCCGATGACCTTAGTAACGATACAGATGGTGTTGTATCAACGTCTACCAATAAATTGTCAGGAATGTCAGGATACATGCCATAATCTTGTATCACATCCGGCGAGTTAGGGTTATCCTTTTCTGTCGATATTTGACGGGAAGGCATCACTTCATTGCTACCCGCCTGATTTTTTGGGGGTAATTTATGTGACAGTTCTAAGGGTCACGGCTCACTGCAAGTCTATTTTGCAAGACTTGCTCGAATCAAAATGCTCTCATCACTGGATTCCGTCTCTTCTTCCTTCCCATTCCTTATCCCCATCACTACACTGTGAGAAAACTTCTTCCTCACTAGAGCAATCACTTTCATCAGAAAAAATTTGTGCGGCGTTTTTAGCACGAGAAGTCAGTATACTTGTTTTACTAGAGCGCTTTGAAGGCCTGGGCTTATCGCTCATTTTGGCGCGAAAATTGTATATTTTCAAAGGCTCATATAATAAGAACCGGTCACACAAATAAAAATCCGAAAACGGTTTCGCAAGTTCCTGAATTCGAGCGTATGGCCAACTAAAAACGTGTGCGTTTCGCAAGAGCCGACGGAATACTAACGCATGCAAAATGTACGGGCGCGAGCCACGGCGCCGTGTAGCCGGCCCCGCACCTCCACGGCGCCGTGTGTTCGGCCGCACACACCTTCACGGCACCGTGTAATTGGCACTGTATGTGTTAATGTTTTTTATGTAGGAACCCTCTTGTAAATAGTGTAAAATTGAGTTATTTTCGTCTCACTACTCCTTCAGTAAAATTATCTATTTCAATCTTTTTCTTTCGTACCTGTTTTATTTTTTGGGGATTTAAAACCACGCTATTTTGTTCCGCTTTAGATAATTTCTTCTTTGACAATTTTACTCACAGATGTTAAAGATATTCCTGTTGCTTGCGCGACCAATTTATTCAAGTTTACGTCTTGTTGATATTCCATAGACGATTGATCTTGTTTTCTTAGTTTAAAGAAAGAATGTACATTGTACACAATTGTTTCGCTTGCTTGTTAATTTGGGCAAAAATCTTAGAGCGTCCATCTTCAGCATTCATCTTGGGTTATAATCTCGTGTGCGTTTTGTTCCGAGCGTCCGCCAATTAACCCACTGCCCGCTACGAAAGCCGCGAGCGCACTGAAAATGTCACTCGAGCTCCTGCCGCACGCCCGCACTTCACCCCGAAACTCCCTAAAATCCCTCCGCGCCCATCAACTTCTTCACGCGATCCGCCAGTTGTGTGGTTTACTAATACAGTTTATTTTCGATAGAAACCAAAAGAATGCATGTTTTATGTTTATAATTTAAAATAAGGAGTGAGCGCGGGAGGGGACAGTTAGAACACTCTTCGCGTCGTCAGTGCGCTATTGTTATTCGCTCGGATTAGACTAAACGCTCGTTAATTAAAAAATAACTTTAATTTCGTTTCGTAAAAACATGCAGAGAACTCAGAGTGCGTTTAAATGTCCTCTTTTGGTGATATTTGTGAGATAAAGACAACGTTCTACCTATTTACGAAGATGTAATAAAATACTATGAATGGACGAGACATCAACTAAAGTCGCGATTGAAACCCACATTTTCAGTAATACCAGATATAGTGACATCCAAATTGAAAATATGGCAAACTGCATCTATTCCGATAGTAACACGAACAAGGGTCGTACAGAGTTGAAAGATACCATTTAAAATGCAAAAACCTACTTAAGTCCGTCAAGGCTCTCCGCGGAAAAGATAGAAAGTTTTCGACAAAGCAGTAGTTACTTTTTGATATTGCAGCATGCAAGTGTAAAGATTTCGCTCAATGTATCTGTCCCAAGGATAAAACGGTTCCCAAACAAGAAAAGACTTTTTATTTCATCAAAGAAACTCTCGAAATATGATAATGGGTGGAATCGACGTAACTGTTAAGAAGAAGTTGCAAAAGACCCTAAAGAGGAAACAGGAACGAGAGAACCGCCCAACTAAACCCATAAATACTTCGTCACCTGTTATAGAAGCACATATCACTAATTCAAGAGCCAGGATCTATTTACATGGGGTATGTAGTACCAACGTTGGTTCAGCAAAAGGAATACAAACTGCGATGACAGGGTTTCTATCACATGAAGGAATTCACCAACATCATCTTATGGCAATCTGTTGTGATGGTACCAATGTGAATACTGGCAAGTATGGGGTGTTATTAGACTGCTTGAAAAGAGCTACAAAACCACTCCAGTGGATAATTTGTTTACTCCATGAACGAACTTCCTTTGAGACACTTGTTTCTTCATCTTGATGGGGTACTTCGGGGCCTAATTCTTATACTGCAACATTGGGAAAGCACTTGAGGCCTGTCAAAATTTTCAGCGCATTGAAGGAGAATTGCTTCCAGAAATGGCTCAAGATTTGAGTACAGATCAACAGTACTTGCACAATATTGTCTCAGCGGTACTTTCAGGTGATTTCCCAGAAGATCTGGCTAACAAATCTCCAAGCAAAATGTCACATGCCCGCTGGCTCACACGTGCCAACCGAATACTACGATTGTATGTAACAACAGAGACACCATCAGAAAACTTGACAACTTTGGCTACATTTGTTGTAAAAGCTTACGCACCATCTTGGTTCTATATTAAAAATATCATGCAAAGATGGCACCCGGCACCTTTTTAACATGATTAAGGCCTCCAGGTACCTGCTAAAGGATCTAAAAAAGGTTATCGATAGACATAAGTTGTGCCCAACATGTTCAAGCATAAAAGAAACACAAACAAAAAAGAGGTAGGAGACAGTGAGATTCCTGATTGAATTTGAGTAACCCAAGCTGGAGAATGGTTCTTGAGATACCATATTTGGTTTCCTTTACCTTACAGAGAACCTTTACCAAATAGCTATGTTGTGTTTCTATGGTGAATAAGTTTATTGCTAATTGGAGTAGAGGAGAAGGGCTCTTTGTTGTTAGTAGAGCCAACCTCATGTGTGTCCCAGGGTTAGCAACATTTAAGAGTAATTTTGAAATTTAATTTAATTTAAATTTGCCCTTGCACGGCAAGTGTTTATATTAAGCTAGTTACTATAAATATATTATCTCATATATACCTGCTGGTGCTCCAACAAACAGGCAATGTTGTTGGGATTCCACTCTTCATTTGATGTTGTGGTGGACAGACTCTGACCACAAACAGCACACATAAAACAGAATGATCAACATCCACATGATGAGGTGAAGGGCGTTGAATGTCTTCAACTGGTGGAGCAATCCTAGTTCTTCTAGCTCTTAGCCAACATGGCACACAAGTTTCATCTTCAGAACGAAGCTAAAACAAAAAATATAAATAAGGAAAAGCTTGTATTCAAACATGCATGGTAATAGTGGGAAATAATTAATATTATTTTATTTCTTAGTTTAAATGAAATATAGATAATTAATAATAGTTATAGTAGGTATACCTCTCGTGATTGGATTCATGTAGAAACTATATTAGCCATTCTTTGTTCTTCATTATTTGCCCTTCAATCAAAATCATGCGTCGACTAACTCTTAGTATAGATCGTCCGCATACAACACATACACTTTGATGGCCAACTCGTCTTCTCGGCATATTATCGGTTATACGGGTTCCTCGGTAGGGTTATTAAAAAAGACTTTTAAATGAGCTGCACAAATAAACGTTTAATTACGAAATATGAACTAGAATATGAACTGGCAGACATAAAAGCAAGAGATGGTAACGATTCGGCGTTTGAGATCGGACTGCCGCTCCCCAGGCCTGGGCATAACATTCCTTAAATGCTGACACCGCGGTTTTGATGAGACACTTACCTAATCACCTTAAGATGATTATTAAGCATTTTACTTAACATTGGCAATCTATAACAGCCCCGATTTAGTGTAAACTACACCTTTTCTTTAAGTGGGTTTACCTATTTTAAAAGTAAATGAATTATATTCTAGCCAATTCTAAGAGAGGTCCCGTATTGATATTTGAAGTGCTAATTTCATCTAATTCGTGGTTATCATTTTCATGGTATTATTTTCTTTAGATTTCCTTAGTCTTTTGTGTATGCCAGTTTTATACAACTTATAGGTAATAAACAATACGATAAAGATTATAATTACAATCATAATGCTAGAATAATACCTTTGATACAGAACAATATGTGGTTTTCAATAATATTATTAAGGCTTTTCAGAATTTCAGGATTATCATAAGCTAGCGAATCTAAATTTACATTCTTAAGGTTAACGACAGGTAAGTTTGATACAATATTATTATATGCTATGACATTACAACAAGAGTCATTTAAAATATTAAAATTAGAGACAATAGTTTTCATTTGGATTTCACGGTTTTCATGAGGTATTAAACGAGTATCTTTACAATAGGCGATACATTCAGCAGGTAAGTATATTAAGCCATTTCCATTAATTTCCATTTCGTTAGATTGAGAGTTATTACATTCAATGCTTATTTTAGTTTTTTCAGACATTACAAATAACCATCTATTATGGCGTAGTGGCTGCCAAATGCTGACGTGGCCGTGAATGAATTTAGTTTTACAAATCGGCGGTATCGAGGTAAGTACCTTTGTAATAATTTCCGTTTCACAGGAAGGTGTAGAGGAGGAGTATAATATTGATGTTTCACAAAAGTAATGATTATTATTAATTATTCTACAGTAATCTAGCTTATCTAATTTACAATACATTGACTTATCCTTACTTATACCTATGTACTTAGAAGATGGGATGATGGTCGAATACGACCTTGGATTATTTTTATCATGAGGAACCAGAGAAGGTAAGTTATGATATACATTTAATTGTAAAGGATTAATTAGAGGAATTTTTACTATAAACACTACTTTTTCTTTATTGAAGTAACTAGATATTTCAGATATATTCAAAATAGTATGAATGTTATCAAGATTTAAAGGAACCGGAAGTTGTTTTGATTCAGGTAAGAATCTGTAATTATCTACCAGTTCGGTGTAGAGTTCTTTAGGTGTTAAGATAGTGGGATATAGGATGTTAGATTTACTAAACATGATAGAGTTAATTATGTCTTCAACCTTGAAAGATAAGGCTAGTAGGCTATTTTCTATCATAGACGTTAATTCTAGCATGCGAGACCTAATACCTAATTCTCTTGAGACGTATGTCAGATTTAGAATATCTTGAGATATCGCGTCAATTGCATTTTCAGGTGTTTTCATTTTCTTTGATTGTGGATAGAGTTTAATGAAACCGATTTAAGTAAAAGGTGGTGACCAATATATTTTCCTTCATTAAAAGGCTAGATTCTTTTGGTCTGTTTCTACCTCATTAATGGCACTGTCATATCGAATGGCATCGTCTTCATCCATAGTGCCAATAGTTTTTAGATAGAGTGCCTACGAAACCTAGAAGTGCAGATCTTCTCGACTGGCGAGATGTAAGGTGAAAAATAGCTTCGTTATCGAGCTATATCATTGAAACGCGTATTTAATGGTTCAAAAGATTTGTACATTCTAAATAATCGAAAATTTTATCATTATCACATACTTGTTTAGATTTATCAAGAATTTGACGGAGATTTATAATATGTGGGTTAATAAAGGAAATATCATATGGGATAACTATACTAAGGTGACTATCAACTAAACTTAAGGAACCTAGAGGGTCGAAGTAGATGCCAGAACTAGAAGGAAGTGACTTGATAAAGTCCTGGTGTGCGTTGTTCAATGTGTTGAAATAGAATGAACGAGGTTAGATAAATATATTACTGATTGATACTTTCTATAACTAGTATTACTGCGATACAAGATCTCTGACTCCCTGGTTTCATTTCATCAGTGGTGCGTCACGTGACGTCTATTAATTAAAGTGGCTGTATTATTATTTACCTTTATAATTTTATATGGCCCTTTCCAAACAGGTGATAAGGCCTTCTTGAGTCTCAGATGATTTTTAAGGTAGACGTAATCACCATCCTTGTATTGTGGTGGTGATCTGGTGTGAGAATCATAATAGGATTTAGAAGATTCTTTTGATTTTAGTATGTTTTCTAGGGCTTGTTTTCTAGTATATTTGAATTTATGTTGTAACATTCTTATGTAATCCAGTATGTTGCGCTAGGTTCCTTTCGTATATAGAGTTGGGAATAAAGGTTTGTGACCGAAGACTAGTTCGTAAGGAGTGAATTTCGTGTAGAATGCGTTGTTGTGTTATATGTTAGCATAGCATATACATAGGTGGCCAGTTATCTTGGTTTTGATTAACAAATGATTTTAAATATTCCTTGAGAGTTGAATGACTTCGTTCAAGGGCTCCTTGTGTCTGAGGATGATAAGGCGATGACCAAAGTTGTTTAATCTTGAGGAACTGACACGTTGTTTGAATAAACGATGTGAAGTTGGTACCTTGATCGGTAAGAATAGACTTAGGAATTCCAAAGAAATAAAGTGGATAAGACAGTCACAAGATTCTTCAGCAGTTGTACTGCGTATAGGATAAGCAGTTGAATATTTCGTTAGGTCATCTTGTAGGTTAGAATATATTTGAGTTTGGCGGTGCGGATTCAGGTAAGGTCCTACTATATCTAGTGCCACCCTTTGAAACGGTGATGTGGATGTAGTTGTGATTTCCATAGGGTTTTGTTTAATTTTCTTAGTGCTTTATTTTCTTGACAAAGTTTACATTTCTTGACATATCGTCTATGTCGCTTCTCATGCCTTTCAATAAAATTGTTCTCGATTCTGTTATACATCCGTACACATCCCAAATGTCCAGATGCAGGGATATCGTGGTTTTCACGCAATATTTTAGGTCTTTCACTAAGGTATATATTATTTTATTTAGGTAAACATGAATTTGAATTTTGTATTATTAAAAATATGAGTAAGAATATTGTAAATTTTAGTATATGAATGATGATCAAACGTTTCTGAAGTCGGAAATGGCAATCTCAGTTGTTTGTTCTGATTTCAAGATTTCGTCTCTTACTTGTTTGAGTATCGAAAATAGCAGGATAGGATGATTCATCAAAATGATGAACTTTAGTGAAGATGAGGTAAACCGTCTTATTTTCGTAATTAGTTTTTAGAAATCGGTGTAATTCTTTTCAGAGCTACAAATTTCATCAACGTTTTCGGAGAAGGGATTATGTCAGAAATATAGGGATTGGATTCGTCTAAGTCTATAGATGTAGGAATTAATATGATTTTGCAATTTGTTTTCAAAAGGTTTTCGTTATGTTCCTTTAGGATTGTGTTATTGCTTCCTTTATTCGGATTTGTTTTCAGAAATTGCGAGTAGTTGTCGTTGTTTAGATTTGGTTGCGTTTCTGGCGAAGGGATCTGGAGTGAGTCAAGTCAAGGTTGAGGTCTGCGCTGTCAGGACTGAGGTCAAGATAAGGTAAGTCGGGTTCTAGGTCAAGCAGTTCTGGAGATAATGTCGGTTGTGCAGGATTCGGTGGATTAGTAGGTATAGTATTAGAATCGGTGTTAAGATCCTGGTTGAGCAGGTTTTCGTTTTCAAGGAGAATGGAATGGAGAAGGTAAGTTTAAGAGGGTCTTGTAAGAGTTTTCAAGTTCAGGTCGATGTTTTGTTGGAGAGAGTCAGGAATTGTAGGAGGTTCATCTTGAATAGGATTAACTGGAAATCGAGACAGAGCATCTGCATTCGTATTTATTTTTCCTTTCTTATGTATGATTTCATAGTCGAACTCTTCTAATTTGAGTCGCCAGCAATTAGTCTGGATCCAGGGTCTTTACAGTTGAAAAGCCATTGTAAGGCTTGTGGTCTGTAACTATTGTGAATCGATTCCCATAAAGGTGGGACGAAAGCTTTAGTTCCAAAGACGATAGCTAACATTCTTTCTCAGTAACACTGTAGTTACATTCAGCTTTATTAAGGGTTCGTGACGCATATGCAATTGGACGGTCTTTTCCTATAGGACCTTGATAGAATACAAGAAACAGCGAAGTTTGAGGCGTCACAAGTGAGGATGAAGGTTTGGTAAAATCAGGGTAAGCAAGGACAGGTGACGTTACTAGTTTTTGTAACGTTTCGAAAACAAGTTGCTGTTCGTTTTCCAATTAAAAGGTGTATCCTTTTTCAGGAGAGAAGTTAGTGGTTTCGCTAGTTTGGAAAAGTCTGGAATAAAGCGTCTATAGTAGAATGTGAGTCCGAGAAAAGATTTAATGTCTTTGGGACATTTGGTACAGGAAATTCCGTGATGGCTACGATCTTTTGGATCTGCTACACCGTCTTTGTTAATGACGTGACCAAGATAAGCGACTTCTTTGCTGAAATTCACACTTATCTGGTTGGGTTTGGTTATAATCTCTGAGTCTATTGAACACACAGGATAAATTTTGGATGTGACTTGGAAGGTCAGGTGAGTACACGACGATATCGTCTAAGTATACGAAGCAGCGTGAGCCTTATAGTCCACATAGGCATGTATTCATGAGTTTCTGAAAGGTTGACGGGGCATTTTTAGCCCAAACGGCATTCTTGTGAATTGAAATGCCCTTGAGGTGGAGAAAGCAGTTTAGGGGCGTCTTGCTCAGATACTGAATTTGATGGAAGCCTGAGGCCAAATCTAAAGTTGTGAAATATTGACTTTTCCCAATTGATCTAAAATTTCTGTAATTTGTGGGATAGGATAAGTTTCTCCGATGGTAATGTCGTTGAGTTTTCTGTAATCTATAACGACTCTCCATTTTCGCTTTCCTGAAGCATCTAATTTTTTAGGCACGACCCAAATGGGTGATGACCAGGGTGAATTTGAAGGTATCACTATTTTTTGTTCCAACATCTTATTTAATTGATTTTCTACTTCCTTTTTGTGGCATTCAGGGAATCTATAGGATTTGGTTTGAATAGGAATGTCTGTGGTCGTTCTTATGTTATGTTCAGTGGCTTTAGTATAGGTAAGTTGTTCATCTGGAAGGTGGAAGATGTCGGAGAAGTCTTTACAAATTTGTAGTAAGGCATTGGATTCCTCTTCATTGAGGTGAGATACTCTAAGTTGTTCGAGGACCTTTTTAGTTCGCGTAGTAGCGTTAAGTTGAGGCTTTAGTTCATCGTGATTAGGATAATTTTGACTATTTAAAGGTTCTATTGCTAGGTTGAGGTTAGATTGAAGGACGACAGGATTTTCGGAAATGTTTACAACTGTAATATTTTGATTATTATCTTTACTTTAACAATGCAATTTGCGATTAGTAACGAGGCAGAGATGTGTTGGTCTAGTATAACACCTTCTTTTATATTAGGATTATTTACAGTGCACTCAATAACGGTTTCCGAACAGGCGGGATATTGTATAAAGGTTCAGCGAATTTTAATTTAATATAGTTCTCGTCTGTTTGCAGCACTCCTTGGTGATAGTCTGTTGACAACCTAGCTTCTTTAACAGATCGGTACCTATAATACCGTCATAACTGAGGCTAATATTTTTTACAACGTGGAATTTGTGACTGTAAGGTTTGTTAGATTTTGAAATATTTGTAGTTTAAAACTCCTTAATGTTGGGTTGTTTCATCCAGGGTCGATTCCTTTAAGGTATTATTTCATCACTTAATTCCGGGATAGTGGTCATGGAATCTAATTTTAGGAGGCTTACGCAAGAACCAGTGTCAACTAGGAAGGACAGAGGTGTCAGCTACAAGTTTGGATAATGACATAAAGTAAATACTTTTTTCAGTATTCTTATTAATTTTATATAATTTCATATTATTTTTTTTTTCAGATTTTGTAAGGAGTTGGGAGAAGAATCGTCTGGATTTGGAACTGGGATGGAAGCAGTGGATTTAGAAGATTTAGTATAAGGTTTGCGATAGAGTGGATTTGGTAGATTTAGTAATTGGATCTGTGGATTTAGTAGATTTAGTACAGGGTGGGGCAGCATAACCCTTTTTTTAAAACCTAATAAAACACATTGTATGAATCGGAAAAATTTTATTTGGTTTTACAATGTAAGTACATACTTAAAGTTTTGTTTTATTTAGTTTTGAAGATCAAATCAGGTAGATGACGTCCCTTATTCTCTATACATTGAGTATACCGATTTCTGGTGTTTGTCATAACTTTGAAGGAGAAGGCGTTATGTTGGCAATTTCTTCCTGGATGTTGTTCTTTAAATCTTGTAGGGTCCTTGGACAGTTCATAAACACGGGATTTCAAAAACCCCATAGAAAAAGTCAAAGGGACAAATCAGGAGATCAGGCCGGCCACCGCAAATCGCCCCTGATTGAGATAAGGCGTTCTGGGAAGTGTTCTCTCAAATCGTAGTCACGTTTGACAGTTCCTGTACAGTCGCCATCTTGTATGGATGGAAATGTAGTCTTCATGGAGAATTCCGCACAGAACGACTGGAAAGTCCAGGGTAGATGCATGTTTGCGCGCAGAACCGTGGTGATCGCAACATTGAAGCTCTGACTGCCTCAATGTTCTCAGGTGATCTAATGGGCCGAGGGACTCCAGTTCTTCGTTTTGTCACACTTGCAGTTTGTCTAAACGTAGTGACCCATAACAATTGATTTTCGGTCTGGAACAGCCAACGGGGCTAAATTGCGATTTCGAAAGGCGCGCTGAGTTGCAATCACAGAACATCCGCGCGAAAAGTGCCTCAACAGCAAACGCACGCTCCTCACTGTTCCAACGCATTATGGCGACTGAGCTGTCTCGACTAAACTTTATAGCCCCCCTCGAACGAGACCACTAGCGCTCCACTACTATGTCACCTGACCGAATGGCGCATTACAAATAAGGAAGTTATGCTGCCCCACCCTGTATGTGATGCAGAGGATTCAGTGGGTTTTAATTGATTTAGGAGATTCAGGGAAACAGTGGATTTAGTAATTGATTTAGGAGATTCAGGAAACAGTGGATTTAGTAATTGATTTAGGAGATTCAGTGGAAACAGTGATTTAGTAATTGATTTAGGAGATTCGGTGGAAACAGTGGGTTTGGTAGGTTTAGTAGTAATAGAGGCATCGTCTTTGAAATAGTAGGAATAATTTCCGTGCGACGCATATCGGGAAATTTTACTCGTTTATATCGTTGCGATCAACTTCGTCAACGCCCTCTTCGTTATCTAGGTTTACGTTAAGGACCTGCGCGTTGGGTTTGAATTAGGATTTTGGGCAAGTTTGGTTGGCGACCGTAAGAGTTGGAAGCAGAGGCTGATTTCTGCTATTGTTATATTGTCTTTGCGACAATTTTCAATACTGTGTCCTATATTTTACAATAACGACAGATCATGTCGTTGGATTGATTGGTTTGGAATAGTCAGGACGATAATTGCGTGAAATTGGTTGAGATTCGCGGCGAGAGTTTGTATTTTTGTTTTATCATTGTAAAGTTCACGTTCGGGTTTGACCTTCTTTGTATGCTGGAAATAATTTTTTCTTCACCGCAACTTACAGCAGAGTTCAGTGAGTCAGGGTTACGACATCTGACTACTTGTGAGATGAGGATTGAGTCCTCTTATAAAAGTGTGGAGAGAGATCCTGTATGGCAGCGACACGTCCTGCTAGTTCTGTTTTCCTTGGTTGGTATAGAAATATTTATTTCCGTTTAATTTTGCTAAAGCACGTTTCAATTTTTAGTGCAAACTGATTAACTGTCTCGGTCGGGCTCTTTACAGTCTTGGAGCTCCGTGAGTAGGTGAACATAATGTTTCCTCTCACCAAATTGTTGTTTAATGAAATCAATGAACTGTTCGAAAGAATCGAAGTCTTTAATACTACACGTGCTTTCGGCTTTGTCAACTAATTGACTTAGTATAAATTTGAACAGAATGGGATTTTGCGATTTTGTAGCAATTGAAAGCGCTTTGACAGTTAGTAATGAACGGATTTAATTTTTCTCGCGAAGTCGAAGGTTTGATGAACTTGAAAAGAATACTGAGTTCGATTTTTCGTCGATTTCTAATTTGGGGCTTTAGAGCCGCTAGCGCCATCTTCAGATTTAGAAGTCATGGTTTAGTAACCAGAAAACAAAACAAAAAAAAAAAAAAAAAAGAATAAGAGTGATATACAAAGGTCAGGTCCTCCCTAGCTAGCTTTACTTATACCATAGACGTTTGTAGTGAGTCGCCGCAGCGCGCGTGGTCAAAACAAAGTCGAGCGCGAGTCTTATCAGCTCTAAATTGGACGCGCGCAATGAGATAGTTTGGTATTCGCACAAGGGAGTAGTAGGTTGTTTTAATCACTCACAGGAACGTAGCTGCTATGATGATGATCAGCATCGTTTCCACAGATCACTGTGGACTGCGGACCGTGGAACAGTGGTTGCTGGAGACCCCGTTTCAACGGAGGATGGAGAGAGATACTAATGATTTTGTACAAACACTTTAGCACTTTGGCACTTTAACTTTTGTTGTACTTTAATTTTGGCACTTCACTTTAGGAACGCTATTATGACGTAGTAAGTTCTTCGGAGCGTAGTTGGGTAGGATGCATCCCACCGCTGCCACCAAATGTTATACGGGTTCCCTCGGTGGTTTTAAAAGACTTTTAAATGAGCTGCACAAATAAACGTTTAATTACGAAATATGAACTAGAATTATGAACTGGCAGACATAAAAGCAAGAGATGGTAACGATTCGGCGTTTGAGATCGGACTGCCGCCCCCGGAGCGCTGGGCAGTAGCATTCTTAAATGCTGACACCGCGGTTTTGATGAGACACTTACCTAATCACCTTAAGATGATTATTAAGCATTTTACTTAACATTGGCAATCTATAACAGGATGAATGTGGATGAGTAGCTAGCTGCCAGCATGGATGACAAACATGGTCAGCAGGTGTTATCTGGAAATAATGAAGTGATTTGGAGTACAGTTAAACAATATATACTTTTCTCTCCTTTTCAGCGGTCATACTATCAGACTAATACCTCCTATTCTAACACTCTTAGGCGAACCAAGTATGATACATTTAAATAACAATTTGTATATTATACATACACATACCGTGTTTGTTAGTTCTTAGTATGTTATATACATATTTTAGTGTGGTATGGTGTGGTTTAAATGATCAGGACTAGTTTTCAACACGTAAAACTTATCACAGAGTTCGACACTAGGCCAATCATATGCAGAATATTATTCGTAAACTACTTACATTTCTAGGATATGTCCACACTCGAATAGTATTCACTCTCATCGGATAAAACGTGCCTTCTTATTCGGGACAAGCGAACGTTGCAATTAACACATGACATTTTAATTAAAGCACGTACATACACAAAGCACAGTCAATAAAGCGTCCTTTCGCGAAACTACTCATATATCAAGATATAGAGAATGGAGGAGCAGATGCTCAACTCAACGTAAAAACGGCCAGATTATTCGCTAAATTGCTCAGATGCAGTCACAAACTACAATCCAAAACAACAGCAAAGAACTGAAAACTGAACTGAACTGAAATACAGACAATCTTTATCTGTCAATAAGTAATTGCCATATGAGCAAAAAATATTGATGACGAACATCATTCCTATCATTAAATCGTAAACCATTATGATTTTATGCAACAATTATGCATTCTTATGTATAATACAGGTATTTTGAAACGCTCCGAAAACGAAGACAGATGATAGTACTTAGGATACCTATGATGATGGGTCACAAAGAAATTCTATCCCGAGGAAAAAAAAATCATCTTTTCACAACGTTTTACAACTACCTTAAAAATATTAATGGGGTTCCACAAGGCAGCATCTTGAAGCCCATATTGTTTATATTATATATTAATGACATATCTGATGCGACAAGTCATGAATGTATCACATACGCTGATGACATTTCGGTTATAGTTAGGACTAAAAAAAATAACAATTCTATATATAACCACGAATTGGACATAAATAATACAATTGATAAGATAATTGAATGGCTACAAGCTCACAATTTAAAAATTAACTTGGTAAAATCAAATTTTATTCAGTTTAATAAGTCAAAACATAACCAGTACAATTTCAAGCTAAACATTACAAAATCAATCAAGTAGAAAAACAAAATTTTTAGGTGTAGTTATAGATCAGAATCTGAACTGGAAAGCACATATCGATGAAGTTTGTAATAAAGTAAACAAATGTTCGTACGCGCTCAACCAAATACAAAAAGTAACTGACATAAAAACGTCTGTTATGACTTACCGAGCTTATGCCGAGTCTATACTCCGTTATGGACTGGTGATGTGGGGAAATAGTTCGGATTGAATCGGACATTTCTTGCGCAGAAAAAGTGCATTAGAGCAATCTGCAGGAATACGACCTGATGAATCATGTCAGCCTCTATTTGAAGGTCTTGGAGTACTGCCACTACCATCAATATATATTTTTGAAACTTGTGTTTTGTGCAGAGACAAACAATTATTTGAAAAGCTTGTAATGTACAGACTACTCGCTCACGTAGGGACCCACATAAGCTAGTACTTAAGGATATACCTAAATCACAAAATATGACAAAAGTTGCCTTACCATGTGTGTCCGAATATATAACCAACTCCTGTCGAACTTAAAACCCTAAATATTACATTGTTCAAAAGAAATTGTACAAATGGCTCAATGAAAATAATATCTATAGCGTAAAACAATTCTTGGATAAAAAATAGATTATGTATTGGATAATATTTATTAAAAATTTCATTTAATTATTGTTATAGTATTGTTACAATATATCTTTAATTGTTATACGATTTTTTTACTAGGTACCTATTGTTGACGATGCTCAAAATTGACATTTAACTAATTATTATAATATTATTTCTCTATATTCTATTTTTAACTAAATCAGGTTGTATCAAATTGTTGTTGTTGTTATATCAAATGTATTTTAAATAACTAAGGAAATATTTGACTTTGTTTAAAAATATTTGCATGCTTATAAATAAGCAAAACATGAGCGCTCGTTTTACATGTGAACGACATCTATACCATGTTTTACGCAAATAAAATTATTATTATTATTATTTAATTTGTTAAATCTATTAATAAACATTTGTTAAATTTAAAGTTTAATGTTTATTTTATTTAATGAAAAATTAAGTTACCACAATTTTTGTTTATTAATAAATCATTTGCATTTAAGATTTGAATAGCCCCATATATCAAAGTTAGCAAGCAGACTTAGTTTTTTTTATATATAGGATCGGGTGACAAACGAGCACACAGTCCACCTGATGGTAAGTGGTGGCTGTGACCCATAGACATCTACATCTAACTTCAATAAAGAATCAAAATGCAGATGCGTTGTCACCCGTGAGGACTAAGATGGAATGCCTCTTTTCCAGTAAAAGGGTCTCCGGTCTCTCTACTCACCATACGAAACACAGCGCAGCGCGCTGCTATTTTATTGGTATTCTGTGAGAGCGGTCCTTCCCCGGTCGAGCCGACCCATTCGTGCTACAACTATAATAGTAATATAGCTGCAGCATGGCTCTACCACGTAAAAGTTCTGCAGCATATGCTGTAAAAAGATTAGAAATCTTACCAGTGTGGAAACAGCTAGACTTGTTTACTTTAGCTATCCATAGCATAATGTCCTATGGTATTTTGCTATGGGGACACGCAACTGACACTGAAATTATATGTTTTACAGAAGCGGGCCATAAGAGCAATCTATGATTTAAAACCTAAAGAGTCGCTCAGACAAAATTTAGGAAATTAATATATTAACTTTGGCCTCTCAATACATTTATGAAAATGTAATGTACGTACACAAAAATAAAAGTAGTTATACAAAATAAGTGATATTCTCTGTAAATACTAGGAACAAACACAAGCTAGTAGTAACAGTTACTGACTCCACCGAGTCAGTAATTCATTTTGGGTGATGTATACGCTTACAACAAAATCCCAGAAAATATACAAAATTCGACCTGCTCAAAATTCAAAAACTTTATTAAACATAGTTTGTATAAAGGTTATTATAATGTTAGGAATTTATGGATGATAATAACCCTGGAATGAGGTGTTCGCTGTCAGGCTGTTTCTAATTTGTTTTGTGTGGTTAATTGTGTAAATACATGATTGTAAGCTGTTATTTAAAAAAGTCCCGCTGGGTTTCTTGCTGGTTCTTCCCAGGACAGAGGTTTTTTCGAACCAGGTAATTAGACAAAGAGTGACTTTCAATAAGTATTATTTATAATCTATATTGAATAAAAAGTTTCTGTTTCTGTTTCAATAAACAATAAAGTTCTTCAAAGACAAAAAATAACCGTATCGCGGTTAATTTTGATAATAAATCTCATAGTGCGATTGGGCCACATTTTGTGCCGCTAAGTATATTTGAATCTCCACCTTGAAATTTCAAGTTTAAAGAGTTCAACGAATCAAATATATCGGACTAAAAAGCCACTTCCACAATTGGGCTTTTTAATGCTGCCCAAATCTTTACAAAGCACTTTAAAAATTTGAGTATTTAACGCAATCTTTTTTTATAGAATTTACGACTTTGATACATAGTTTTAACACGTCATTTTGGTTTTATTTTGTGAGTGTTTTGCCGCCAATGCTTGGCGATGTATAAAACAGTGTATCGCTGTTATATTGAGATTTTTTTTGTTTAATCAGTTGTATAAACCCTGAGCGAGATCCAAGGATTGTCGGAGCGCTTTCAGCAGACGCTTATTAATTTTTCCCACAAGATCTCATGTTTGGTAAAGAATTCACAAACTGCAGCCATGACATCAACTGCTTTCGTGTTGTACGAGGGGAGGTCAAAAAGTTCCTAGTTAACTCAGCAGAAAACAGCAAGTCGTACGGAGACAGGCTGATTGCTTTTTAAAAAACAATTAAAACACTGATATTTAATTAAAGGATAAATGGATTATATATTACAAATTGATTAAAATTTAACTTAGGTCCGTAGACAACCGAGCAGGTTCGAAGATGGAAGCAGACTAACTTGGCCAAACTGCTCCACTGCTATACTCACTGAACCTTAAGGCTTAGTTAGCGTAATTAAGGGGCAGTGCAGCACTAAGGCTAACAAATACAGGGTATAACATCTCCCCCCTTAAGAAGAGATTTTAGGATGATATCGTAAAATCTCTAGATACCAATTAATTAATACAACGTTAAACTTGGGTTCTAAGCGGTGCAACATTATCAGATTCGGAATCACTATTTTGTTCAATCACAGGTTCTATAATTTTTAAATGAGGTTGAGGTAGTTTTATGAATTTCACTTTAGAGTGCTACTAATATTATTTGTTGTACAGGGATGTTACAGGATCGACGGAAAAGCTTAAAACCCAAATGTACAAAATACAACAGAATTAGGGTAGAAATAATAATAATAATGATAGAATAATGTGTCCCATATTTAATAATGTGAGGTTTATTTCATTGTATTTAGGTTACTTAATAAAGAATCAATAATTATTTTATTTTAGAATTAAATTCATCTAAATCTACATTTTGTAACTTAATAGAGACACATTTTGGTTGAACTTATTAATATTATAGCAAGTGTCATTGATGAGGTTATAATCAGGCATATAATTTCCAGGGTGATGTAATATTTGTACATTGGTAACAATGTAGTGCTTTTACAAAATCCAATACAATCATCTGAATTGTAATTATGCTGTGCCCAGAATATTTGCTTCAAATAATTGAGACTTATACAATCTATAGAAATTTTATTTGGGTCGGATTGAATATAAATCCATCTATTATTTATTAATGGTTTCAGATATCAATTTTCCAAAATAAATTTAATTTCGCACTGTAACGGATTTCACTGATCACTTTAGACATGTTCACTTTCACAGGATGGTTTAGCGTCCACCAGAATACACGTTGCTTACGTCACAGATGAATGTTCCTGGTTGCACAATTGTACACTTCCTGTCGTCAATAATATTGCAGTAATGTTTTGTCTTTGGTCATTGCAACGTATTTATTATTAGGTATAATTAAACTAAATGAATTTGGTTCCGTTGGATTGTATGGTGTAGGTAGAGTATACTATGAAACAACATATAATTTTCACATCTACCAGTGGCACTTGCAACAAAAATATGATTTTATTATTTATATAATAAAAATAATCTTACAAAGTCTTAAAATTAAATGTATATTCTTAATATCTAAAGAAAAGGGCAATACTAAATTATTAAGTAGATACCTATAGTTATCAGCAGCTCTTGGTATAACTGTTGTGGCGTTATAACGGCTGGATGTAAAATATCCTTACTGCTAAATAAAATAGCGTTTATGATATCTTCTAATTGAAAAGATAATGTAAGAATTAAGTTTCTAACTTGTCCAAAATTTCATTAATATTAGCAGATATTTGTAGACCATGAGTTAATTCAGAAATATTTTTAATTCTAATAGAGAGATTGTCGATAGCTGTAGTTAGCTTTGCTTCGTTGTTTTATTTTATTGTGTATCATTATAATACGTTATTACAGAGGTAGTAACCAAAATGTTTCTTTCATTAAAAGCCAATTGTTTTTCATCATTTTGTACAGATTCTATTGCTTCTTCATACTAGAGCGTCGTCTTCATCTAGAGTACCAAAATATGTTTTAACATTGTCCAATACCTCAAACCAAGCGCTGCGCTTGGCTCTGTTATCTAATAAGTGTGAGATGGATTCAAAGTCCTTGTTCAAGTCCGTACGTTACGTACCGCTAATGGTTGAAGCATATTGTGACATTCGGCAATAATTTCTAGAGTCCTAGTTTGGTCACATAAAATTTAATTGTATCTAACATGCTTCCTATATTTCTTATATGAAGGCTAAAAGTGTGCAATATCTATTGAATTAACGTTTTCAGCTGGGCGTTATTAATTTTAATGTACCTAAATAATCAAAGTAGATGCCTGCACTCGAAGTTATTTGTTGAATATAATCTTGATGCGATTGACCTCGAGTTGGAGTTCTGTAATAATTACTATAGTTAATACTAAACAAAGGTAAGTACATTAACCTAATCTTTTATAACTATTTTTTCAGATGGCGAGACTACGCTTATAGGTAAGTATAATTAACTTTCAGGCACTAGCTATTTACTAAGTTTGTTTATTTTACAGGTTACTTCCGACTTCTGATGCAGGTTTCACCTGATCGAAGTGATGCGTGACATGGCGTCGATTGATTAGTGTGGTAAGTATTATTACTATGTACCTAAATATTTTATAGGACCTTTCCAGAGAGGAGAGTGCTCAACTCAAATGGTTCTTATAGACATACCACCGACTTTATATTTAACTGGTCGAGTATGGGTGTCATAGTATAACTTCGAGGATTCCTTTGACTTTCTTATAAAGTCTAAAGCCTTCTCTGGAGTATTTCAGGCGGTTTTGCAACATGCGACATAATCGTATGTAGCCTGGAGATTCATTATAAATGGAATTAGAATAATGGTTTACCCCAAACATAAGTTCGTGAGGTGTGTAATGTAGTCGAGTGAACGGATGTGTTATAGGCAAGCGGCTGTGTACACATAACGAGGCCAATTGACTGTTCTTCATTAACCCTTTATAAGGCTCTGTCCATATTTTGACACCATAACTTTTAAATTTTCGCGGCTGAATGAAACGTCAGGATTAAATTTTTGTAATTTCTTAGATTTGACAGTTTGTTAGCAATAAAACGAAAAAAATAAACAAAATCTATGGACGTCATTTCTTTGAAGTTTGTTATCTTGAATTCGGTGATTTTTGAGTGCTGTGTTTATCCAACTTCATCTTCGAAAAAATGAATAGAAAGGTAAGTTATTTTAGAAGATGTTCTAAATATTGTAAATATGGTATAAATGTTTGATTGTAGTCATTACTTTCATTTTCAACGAAAATTTCAAAAATTATGACGTCCATATTGGACAGAGCCTGTTAGCCTGTCCGGCAAGTGCACTTTGAATAAACTGCTATGTTTTTTCCTGTTTCAGATAATACATTAGATAAACTTGAGGCAACTCTAGAGGAACTTTTGGCTTATCGGATGGTGAGCATTCGGAAGATGGTTATGAAAGCGATGAACGGGAAAATGAGGCAATTTTCACAAACAAGTCAAGAAGAACTCAATATTTTGGATTCTCCGTCGTCTTCTAGAAGCCAGGTTTACATCATTCACCTATACCTTCTGTAAGTGGGTTTCTGTAATTCAAGATATCAACGAATCGGCACCAGATGATGCCAATAATAGCATTGTTCTGAGAAGCAATAGTTCGGAGCCTGAAACTATTTCAGACACTGAAGAGGAAGACGACGACGACGATGATGATTGGAAGAAAGTGTTTTCCCTCATATGCACCTATTGAAAGGTTGATGATATTCAGTAAAACCAAAACAGAATTTTCCAAACAGAAGTGGTCCTCATACATATTTAGATTATTTTCTCTGGGAAATCTTGTCTGTAATAGTTGAGCAAACCAATCTTTATGCAGCACAAAACAAGCAGAAGAATTGGGTTGATGTTTCTGTTGTAGAAATCAGGCGTTTCTTGGAATATTGGTACTAATGGGTGTACATCCTCTTCAAATTTAGATCTATACTGGGCAACAGATCCACTGTTTTGTGTCCGGAAATTGCGGATGTTATGACCTCCAAAAGATTTAAAATGATCCTAAGGACTTGCATCTAAATGATAATACGAAAATGCCTCAAAGGGTGAACCAGAATTCGATAAACTGTATAAGATTAGGCCTTTAGTCGATTTCATGAATACGGCTTTTCAAAATGCGGCAAGAAACTCTTCATCACAAAGCATAGATGAATGTATGGTGAAATTCAAAGGGCGCAGTACTTTGAAGCAATATATGCCAATAATAAGCCTGAGGGCTTCAAAATATGGGCGCGGTGTGATAGCAACACAGGCTATCTTTATGAATAAGAAATATATACTGGCAAAAGGACAACGAAACAGAGTTTGGATTGGAGCTAGTGTAGTAAAGTCTCTGACACTAGTGGAAGAAAAGATGGATACTGTTCACGTTGCATTCGACAATTTTTTTCTTCAAGAGCTTATGCAGAATTTATTTGAACAGAACATATATTCAACAGCGACAGTCCGGTCTAGCAGAACCAATTACCCAAGAGATTGAAAAAGCAGGCTGCCAAAAAAAAGTGAACAAAACTAAAACTTAGTAAAGGGCAATATAAGTGGAGGGTCAACAAAATGTTAGTTTTTGTTGGATGGATATAAAGATAGTCAATATTCTTAGTACTGCCTACCATCAAAACAAAAGTGTTATGTGAAGGACACAAAAAGATGGCAGTAAAAGGAGTGCCATGTCACTGGGAGTGGTTGAATATACGAAGAGGATGGGGGTAATGGACCGCTTCGACCAGCGTGGCACATATCAAGTGGCTAGAGCGAAGTCGAAGATGGTGGATGAGGATATTTTTATTTTATAATAGATGCTGCCATCACTAACGCATATATTTTATATGCTCAAAATGCGATACCCTATGACTGGTTGCAGTTCCGCACAATGCTGGGAAGGAATTTGATTGGTTTTTCAGCAGCAGAAGAAAGGGTGTCTAACACCATCATTTGTTTGTAAAAAACAAAACTTGATAGCCGACAGAAAGCTAAGTATGGTCTACCAGACGATCTGCAGCTAACAGATGGGATCTCATCTCCTGGTCCACTGGAAAGTTACGAAAGAGCAGAGCTTGCAGCAGCAAGGAAAACAGCAAAATCAAAAATACAGTGCATCCGCTGTAGAGTTGCCTTGTGTGGTCCCATGCTTTGCCGAATTCCATAGACC
>JAGSMP010002023.1:0-31056 GCA_029286625.1 Parnassius orleans | reverse complement strand
TTTGCCGAATTCCATAGACCCTAGTAAGGCTCTGTCGGCGCGTGCTGATACTCAGTGTTGCCTAATGTTGCCAACTTAGTGGATTCTCCACTAAAACTGGTGGTTTCGACTTACGTGATAATTTTGTATTTTTATAACTTTTAGTTATCATCATCATCATTACAGCCCTTCACAAGTCCACTGCTGAACATAGGCCTCCCGCAAGGAATGCCACAAAGTTCGGTCCTGAGCCACCTGCATCCATCGACTTCCTATGTCTTACTAGGTCGTCCTCCATCTAGTGGGGACGCCTACACTCGTTCGCCGTGCAGAGGCCGCCACTCGAGAACCTTTTTCCCCATCGGTTGTCGGTTCTTCGAACTATATAGCGGCCATTGCTACTTCAGCTTACTAATCCGTTGGGCTATGTCGGTCACTCTGGTTCTACTGCGGATATCCTCATTTCTAAGTTTATCACGCAGAGAAACTCCATAGCTCGCTGAACAACCTTGAGCTTCCTCATCCGGCCAGCAGTGAAGGACCACGTCTCAGTTCCATAGGTCATCACTGGCAACACGCACTGGTTGTACAGTCTCATTTTCAAGTTTTGAGGTGTACCTGACGAGAAGATGTGCCGTAATTTCCCGAACGTTGCCCAACCGAGTTGAATCCGTCTATTGACCTCTCAGTCGACCTAGTCCGACTATTTGTCCCAGGTAATATACTCGTCAACAACTTTGAGCTTAGTGCTCCCAACTACCGGCATAGGTGTGACATGGATATTAAACATAATCTTGTTTTGTCCATGTTCATCTTAAGACCTATCCGTTGGGAGACACTATTGAGGTCATTGAGCATAGTGCTTAGGTCCTCCAGCGATTCTGCCGTAAGGACTATATCGTCGGCAAATCGAAGGTGAGTGATGTACTCGCCGTTGATGTTAATACCGTATGCTTTCCAGTCCAGTAGCTTGAAAACGTCTTCCAATGCAGCGGTGAAGAGTATCGGGATATAACGTCACCCTGTCTTACACCTCTCTGCAGTTGGATAGGTTTCGTACTCTTATTCTGTAATCGGATAGCCATCGTAGCCCTACTGTACAAAACTTCTATCTCTATTACTACTAATTCTATTTAAAGTTTTTTTTAAAAAATACATACAGTGATTACATAATTTTCTTCTATTTTGCTTAACATTTTGTAAGTAATGGTTTGAACAAATTCAGTCGGCGCCTTGGTTATGCTCTAATATAAACAGTGTTTTCTAAAATTATGAATACAAAGTGATTATCTTAGGGTTAAGTGTATAAAATGAAATTGTATAATAAGTGTATGACAGTAAGGTGGACTATTCTATAAACTTAAAGCTAATTAATTAAAACATGTTATTTATTGGCACGTAAAGCATATACAAAATAAATACTAATAGCAGTTGCTACTGCGTACTACAATTAACATAGAAATAATATAAAAAATTTACATAGGTGATTAACAAGAGATATATTAATAAAAGATAACAAAAAGACATTGTAAAAACCTTACATATTCTTAATCTATAATTATAAAACAATAATAAAACAAACAATAATAACGAAAACAAAAGACCTTGTAAATATTACATCTTCTTAGTCTATATAAACATAAAAACTAGCAGATAAATAACAAAAATGCAGTAATGAAAGAGAACAGAAAGAAAACAGAAAGACATTCTAAACCTTACATATCCTTTCATTTATAATTATTTTATACCTACTTACTAATTTAATCATTGTTACCGCTATTTATATTTACAATAAAATATATACAAACATATTTACAAACTTATTAAAGTTCTTTAGGTTCTTAAGTATATTTTCATTTAGTTTTATGAAGAATCCAGAGCCGATTCCTTCCTCATCAGTTCTGTGAATTTGTATGGCGACACTCTTAAGTTATGCACAGTAATTCATGATGTAATCTGTATCGGCAGAAGGCAGGAAGTTCTCAATAGATGTTCCAACGTCTGAGCTGTGCAGTTGTCGCACGGACATTTATCGTTTTAATCATCGATCACTAATAAAAACTAGATACACAATCCCATGCAAAAGTTCTCTAAAACTGCCGCCAATTTTTGACGTAATTCTAGTTGAAATAAATATACATTAATGTAAATTCAATGTTAAATGCATTGCCTAAAGTTGTATTCACAAAGCTACGTACAAATTAAAAGCGCACCCAAATGTTAGAGTGGGCGCTCATTCGGTAATAACATTTTGTCACTGATTGTGTATCTAGTTTTTTTAGTGATCGATGTTTTAATGATTTTAAAACGGTGTAAATATGTTTATGATAACCGTGTCCAGTGAGAAATTGTAAGGTAGAAGTTAGTTGGAGTCAATGTTCGCAGCCTTTCAATATCATTCAGTGTGGAAGAAGGTTTCTTGTGCGTTTACCCTGTGATGCACTGAGATACTTAGTTTGCCAGGTGGAGCGATTGTTTTCCAAATTATGTGTTCGATGTGTGTAATAGGGAACTCAGAGTAATCAGGTGACTTTTTTGTGTATGGTGCCTATAGATTTGTGTTGATGTAGTATTTGTATATGTGTGTGACTATGGGGTGTGTGTCCATATTCATATAAATGGGGTGTGTGTCTGAATTGCATGAATGGATGAGCGTGAGTCGGTGTATATAATTGCATGTGTATTTGTGTGAGGTAGCCCAGTTGCATGCTTCCCGAACTGCGAACAAATCCGCCTGGAACACTGTGCAACTGTCGTGAAACAACTTTTGGTTGTCACTATAGAGTGAGGGTTGTGTTGACTGTAGCATATAAAGGCGGCTCCCACGACTCCATCCTCCTGCTTCCATCCGTAAAATGTATAATGTGCTGTCTCTTCGTCAGTACATTGGTGACTGGGTTTGTTATGTGGTTGTATAGTGATTCGGTCGGCAGGATGAAACAACTCATGTATAGGAGTGGGTTTCTCCGAGGAAATGTCGTGCGGAATGAAGTCAGAGATTCCAGCAGCCTATTTTTCAATGTTATGGACCTCTTTGGTTTAAAGGTCTAGGCATAAACTGGGCGAGTGCAATGGCGGCAGGCGTTGATGTAGTGCGAAATCCTCGGATGGCCTTGACGGCAAACTCGCGTTGCATGCTCTCGAGGCTCCTCCTGATGTACTTTTTGTGTACAATATGTCCCCATATTCCCGCAGCATATGTGATGAAAAAGCAATAAAATAAAACAGTTGCGTTAAAATGGCGTCGTCAATGATCGCTCTCAGCTGATCACTCCGTATTCGTTTTAAATAGGCACCCATGAGATAACCATTGTTAATTTTATTTTAATTCTTATATAAGTAGGTATCTACATATAAACGTTTGAGTTTTACACAGAGCGTTGCATTTAACGTTTTAAATAAAAATTGTATAATTTTTCTGGGATATGTGATCAAATGTCATTGCTTAAATATTTGCTGTTTTGTCATTTCTGTTTGTATCCAATCTGCTTGGGCATTATGTTCGATTGGTTGTTCCCAAATTCCTGCCCAGATGTTTTGTAACGTCTGTGAGTCAGAGTAGTTATGATCATCATCTTTTGGGTTGTTATCCTAAACGTTAGATGTCGCCTGTCTAATATTGCGGTAGAAAAGTTTTCATTGTTTAGTTTTAGTGTTTTCATTGAGTGTTTTGTAGTTTTCTTTGGGCACCTACTTTGTATCGTTGTAGTCGGCCTGCTACGACTGACACTTTTTGTTTAAGCGTGTCTAATGTGTGAGCTGCTTGTGTATTTGGTTCTTCATGAGCAGTGTGGATTCTATATTATTCTAGTATCTTGTTAACGTGTTTAACTATTTTCCTACTTCTATTGCCATTAATCAATTGTGTCATTTATGCTTACTTTGATCGTAAATCATTTAATTTTCGTTCTAATCGTGTCTCCCAGTTAGGTTTATATTCTTTTTTTGCCCTTTGTTGATTGAAGGATTATCTTTGCTCCATTAACTTTTGCCGCAGTCCATGCCGCACAATATATAGTATGTAAGTATGGAGTCAGACTCTTTATTAACGTTTTCAGGTAAAATTATTTTGTTTAGGTAGGTAACTATACGGGCAAGTTTTTTAGAAGGTTTTGTTGGGAATAAAATAATTTTGTAGGCTAGTTTCTTTATAATATTGGAATGCTTGTTGGAAGGTTTCATCTATTAGTGATCCTATCTAGGTTCCTTGTGGGTTAGGTAGCATTTCTTCTGCAATGTTGATTTCAGTATGATTTAAAGTAAGTGAAGGTTCTTGTGTGGAGCTGATGTCAATGCTGTTTATAAATTGAGTTGTTTTTATAGGATAGGGTGACCAAGCACACAGTCTACCTGATGGTAAGTGGTTGCTCTAACCCATAGACATCTACATCTATCCTCAATAAAGAATCAAAATTCAGATGCGTTGTCACCCGTGAGGACTAAGATGGAATGCCTCTTTTCCAGTAAAAGGGTCTCCGGTTCTCTACACTCACCATACAAAACACAGCAGCATTAAGCTGCTATTTTACGCTAGTATTCTCTGTGAGAGCGTGGTCCTTCCCCGGTCGAACCGACCCATTTTATACAACTATACTACTAATATAGCTGCAGCATGGCTCTACCACATATAAATTTGAGAGTTAAAATTACTGTTGTGGTTTGGGTTTACTAGTGTCGTTTCGCTTGTGAAGTTGGTAAAGTTAAAATTATTATAATAATTCTATGTGACACTTTAAAGTTAAAATTATTATAATAATTCTATGTGACCGGCTTTTGCCACTTCAACTTACTACCATTGGGATATGTCAGTTACTCTGGTTCTAATGCATATATACTCATTTTAAGTCTATCGCGAAGAAACCCCGAGCATAGCCTTATCCATAGCTCGCTGAGTGACCTTAAGCTTTCAAACATTCAGCAGTGAAGGACCATGTCTCAGATCCATATGGTATCGCTGGACACTTACTGTTTTAAACTCTTGTTTTCAAGTATTGAGATATACGTGACGAGAAGATGTGTCCTAATCGCGAAGGCTGCCCAGCCGAGTTGGATTAGTCGATTAACCCGTTGATCGAAGTTGGACTTACTTAATTGGACAAGTTATCCCAGGAAAATATACGGCAACAAAATCAATAAAAATTACCGGCATAGGTGTGACATGGACGTCTTTCTTGTCTTTGTTCTGAGATGTTAGTGCTGTTAGTATTTTTTGCTTTAGCTTTCTCTGATACAGCTGTTTAAAAAGGGAAAACGATGATGATGATGATGATGATAATGGTTTATAATTTGGTTTTGTTACAATCATTATGACCCCTCTGTGGGGTTTCTTGAGCTATCTAAGCGCTGTCCGAGTGGGGAGTTCGGACATAGACGCTACACGTTTTTAAATATTATACAAGATATACTTAAAATTTGTAATTTTGTATATTTTAAGACCTATCCATTAGAAGACACTATTGAGGTCGTTGATCATAGTGCTAGAGTCCTTCAGCGATTCTACCATTATTGCGATATCGTCTGCAAATGACAGTGAGATGTACTCACCATTGATGATGACACCGTATCCTTTCCAGTCCAATAGCTTAAGAACGTCTTCCAATGCAGTGGTGAAATTTTTGAGACGACATTTCCTCTTTCTTACATCTCTCTCCAGTTGGATAGGTTTTGTACTCTAGTTGGTACTATACTCATAGGTTTGTCCTTTTAACTTGTATTTAAAGAATTATAATCGTATACATTACATTTTTTTTTCTTCTTATAAAAACAAAATCTGTATTCCTGTTCACTTCACTGAGTTATATGGTAACTCCTTTACAGTTCAGGCTACACGTCTTTTGCCACTCCTTGCCCGATGACATCGAAAAGCTCCCAATAAGATGCTTTTCAAAGTTGATACGTAATCATTTATTAAAGACTTCGCTTCTTAAATGAATTATTCATGTCAAATATATTTTAAAGACGTATTTATTCATGTTTATTTGTATGTACTGATTATATGTATACTGATTATGTGTATAATTATATAATATATATATATATATATATATATATATATATATAGGTTATATTTGTTTAGTTCATTTATTAGTCAAATGTGTATATTATGTAGTTAATTATCATTATTATTTTAGTTTTTATTCTATATTGCTACACCTACGTAAAATTCTCACCATCCTCTTTTTAAAATGCAATAAAGAATAAATAAATAAATTTTCTATTACGTTTCTTCCTTGTCCAATGTAGTAAGAAATAATATATGGACTCTGTTTCAAGAAAATATTTAACAAAACCCCAAAAATACCACATAAACAATAAATTAAAGATAAAGCTAAGGAAGGATGGTTTTTCTGTTTGTGCCATATATATGGCAAAGTGCCTTTAAAAATATGAAGTATTATTTCTCTTATTTATAAGCAGTACTAAAAAGGTACTTAATCCTTGATGTAAGCGTGTTAATATAATAGTCTATATGTCAAATGTCCAGTTAAATTTAAAAGCTTTTATACTCCCCAATATAAATCGGCCTCTGTAAAATGGTTTTGTCACTACTTTGAGTGTTCTCTGTCTGATACAATAGCTTTCGATTATAATCTGTCAGTTTAGTAAAATTCATCGCAAAGATGCAGAGCATCGGAGCGGATGGTTTTGACGGCTTGTGATTGCGGTAAATTTGCTAAAAGATTACTTATTATCAAAATGAACAGGAATTTTTTATAAAATTAGAATTTCTTCATTCATTCTACTTATATTATAAATGCGAAAGTGTGTTTGTTTGTTTTGAATCTTTCAGGCAGCAACGGGTAAGGATCGACATAAATTTTTGCAAATAGAGTTTATGGACCGAAGAGTAACATAGAAGAATAACATTTATTTTGGAAAAATGCATAGTTCAGATTTCACTGAAGAAATCTCCAAGACCTTTGAATGAAATATATCCAAGATCATTTATGTTCGTGAAGTTTTATCAAATTCAGGCGATAAGCCTGGACAGACATACAGATAGACAAAATTTAAAAAATGGTCATTCGTATCTTAAGGACATGCAAATAATCCCCTGAGCTCATTAAGTTATTTTAAACAGACACTTCATTTTTTTAAATGCATGCATAGATTATACAACAGCGTAGTGGTGGAGTAAAAATATTCACTACCTCATATCGCATAGATGTAGGAGGCGACAGAGAGAAAGTAAAACAAGAGGTGGGCAGTAGCATCTTCCTGATAACAACTGATGCCCACTCACCTGCTAGCGTGGCAAAGGCAAAATGCCATGTGACTCTTATAAGCTGAAATGGATGGATGGATAGATTATAAAATGCCAGATGAAGCGTAAAGTAATGTTACTTTTGAAATAATTTCGATCTAATGTTTCAAATGAAATTTTCAGCCATAGAATTGGCAATTTGTAGTTTCTGCGACCACTTGCCCGATCCACAACTTTTATTAAACCTGCAAATTTGCCCAACTTGCAGTTTCACAATACGAAAATTTGAGTAAATTTTGAGGGTCGTTTAACTCGGGTGAAACTACCGTTTTAACTTCACTGTAGCCAACACTCAAAATAGTAAACTGACGAGAAAATAATTTTATTCCTGCGGTTTTTTACTGCATGATATTGTGTTTTCTTAAAAGAAATATAAAAAAATACTTTTCATCTCCCTGTGAATTAAAAAAACAATTTTATTTTACCTCACTGTTGTATTAATGTCTATATTGCCTCTACAATAAAAAGTACAATATTATCTGTAAATTAAAGTCTTTAGTTTTACTATAGGAAGTAATTTTAATATTAGACTGTGCCTTTACTTTTTTTCATATAACATCCAAAACTATCTTTTCATAAAATTATTTTAATAATTAGTTCAAAGTAAAACCCGAATACTAAAAATTCTGATTCTACTGCAGATATTATAATCATTACGAAGTCAATCATCATCATCATCATCATTACAGCCCTTCACAAGTCCACTGCTGAACATAGGCCTCCCCACGGAATGCCAAAGCACGGTCCCGAGCCACCTGCATCCATTGACTTCCTGCATGTCTTACCAGGTCGTCACTCCAACTAGTGGGGACGCCCTACACTTCGCCTGCCGGTACGAGGCTGCCACTCGAGAACCTTTCTTCCCATCGGTTGTCGGTTCTTCGACTACATGGCCGGCCCATTGCCACTTCAGCTTACTAATCCTTTGGGCTATGTCGGTTACTCTGGTTCTGCGGATATCCTCATTTCTAAGTTTATCACGCAGAGAAACCCCGAGCATAGCCCTCTCCATAACTCACTGAGCGACCTTGAGCTTCCTCATACGGCCAGCAGTGAAGGACCACGTCTCAGTTCCGTATGTCATCACTGGCAACACGCACTGGTTAAACAATTTAGTTTTGAGGGTTTGAGGTGTGCTGATGAGAAGATGGGTCGTAATCTCCCGAACGCTGCCTTCCGAGTTGAATCCGTCGATTGACCTCTCGGTCGAAGTTGGACTTACCTAGCCGGACTATTTGTCCCAGGTAAACATATTCGTCAACAACTACCGGCATAGGTGTGACATGGACAATAAACATGATTTTTGTTTTGTCCATGTTCATCTTGAGACCTATCCGTTGGGAGACACTATTGAGGTCATTGAGCATAGTGCTTAGGTCCTCCAGCGATTCTGCCATAAGGACTATATCGTCGGCAAATCGAAGGTGAGTGATGTACTCGCCATTGATGTTAATACCGTATCCTTTCCAGTCCAGTAGCTTGAAAACGTCTTCCAATGCAGCGGTGAAGAGTTTCGGGGATATTACGTCACCCTGTCTTACACCTCTCTGCAGTTGGATAGGTTTCGTACTCTGGTTCTGTACTCGGATAGCCATCGTAGCCCTACTGTACAAACACTTCAGCACCTCGATATACCGACAGTCCACTTGGCACTGTACAAGGGAGTGCAGCACCGCCCATAATTTGACGGAATCAAAGGCTTTCTCATAGTCCACATACGCAAGGCAAAGTGGCAGATTGTACTCGTCGGTCTTCTGTACAATTTGCCGAAGGGCATATGTGCGGTCTATGGTGCTAAAGCCTTTTCGGAAACCGGCTTTCGGGAGGCTGGAAGTCGTCGAGTCTGCATGCGAGACGATTCGTAATGACTCTCGAAAACAACACGTAGACGCGGCTCACAGGAAATCGGTCTGTAGTTCTTCAAGAGCGTTGTCGCCTCTCTTGAAAACAAGACCACCACACTTCTGCTCCACGCCTCGGTGTAATGCCACCATGGAGGACGAATTAAAGAGCTTCTGAAGGACTTCAAGTACCGGTTTCACCCGCTTTCCGACTCCGCTGTTATTCCATCCTCGCCTGGGGCTTGCCGTTTTAAGGTGCTGGAGACCATTCTAATCTCGCTCAGACTGACGTCCGGAATTCAATCAATCACGCAGAAAAATTCCGAACATTCATATAGTTCCTGAAGGATCTTGAACTATCTTATATGGTTAGCAGTGAAGTACGTTTCAGATCTATACTTCATCACTGGCACATACATATAACATATAACCTTTGTTTTGTCCATGTTTATTTTTTAGACTTATCCGATACTCGTATCAGATATTATGGAGGTCATTTTGTTGTACTGAGGTCCTTTGAATTCTGCTATAATAATCTACTAAGTAATAGGTCGGGGAAAATATTTTCGTATTTATATACAAATTCAAGACATTTATGACCGACAGCTCCGTGGCGCAGTGGCTTGCAATGAGTTGCAGCGCTGATGGCCGCAGGTTCGAGATCACGGAACAAGTATTTCTATGGCCTAAAATAATTGTTCCTGGTCTGGATGTTTGTCCTTGTGCAATTTATGTTTGTAAACTGCCTCCACGATACAGGAGAAAATCTAGTGGTATGGGGTTACGTTTTAAAAATAAACTAAAAAAAAAATATTTCAAACTTTATTACATTAAATTATAATATATATGTGCCACTTTGTTCAACAACTTGTTTCCATCTTGTAACTAGTGACATAATCCCATTGCTGAGAAATCTTGGAATTTTTATCAAAATAATGCGACAAGTAGTTTTGACAGTCCTGGTGTTAACCTAACACTACCAAGAATTATGAAGAGCCGAAACAGGTAAAATCTGAGGGTGCAAGGTCAGGACTATGGTGGAAGCATTAACACTTTCCAACCAACCTCTCAATTTTGCTCAGTGGCCAAAGATGTCGTCAGGCGTTATCATGATGAAAGACCACTCTTTTCTGTTTCCCAATTCCGGGCGTTTTCTCAATTTCTTACTTGAGTCTCAGTAGTAGTTGGCAGTAGATATCTGAATCGATGGTTTGCGCGGCGGTGAAAGCTCATAATAAACGATGCCCTTCCAATCCCACCATACACACAGCATCACCTTATTGTGCAATTCATTAGGTTTCTTTAGTGAGCTCGTGTGGTACCCAAATATCGAGTTTTTGTATAGCCAGACTTTTCAAATGGGTCAAAACTGTTTCGTGATCAATCTTCAATTTCTCATTATATCGTAAGCACTAATGCCGATATTGCTCCACTTTTCAAAAATGGCATCGACTTTATCCGTATGAGGGTGACCAGAGCGATTCGCATCTTAAACATCAAAATTCGGACTGAAAACGCTTGAACCAACTTTGTGCTACTCTTACTGACACTGCATTGGGTCCAAAGCGTCTCAATTTTTTTGCGGTTTGAGTCGCATTTTTGTAATAAAACTTCAGAATGTATCGAATTTGTTCGTTAGATTCACTCATTTTGGATCTTCATTTGGTGGACTGAAAATAATTGAAAATGGCGGAAAGTGTTTTTACTTTTTATTTTCTTTTTCTTAATAAAAATACAAACAGTATAACCAAAGATTTTTCTTTAATTTTATACAAAAAATACGAAGAAATTTTTCCTCCAACCTATTATAACATCAACAAGTAGTAGGTGAAATATGCATTCGTTATTAATGTATAATGTTTTATGCCATACTTTTTTTTGGCATGATAGATAATTATGGCTGAATTTCAGCAGTGAACTTTTATATGCAGTAATGGATGGATGAAACTATTAAAAAGTTTTTTTTTTCAAGTAAAACATGCCTTTGTCGCATTTTATTCTCGATATGACCACACAATAAGAACTTGCCACGAAATTCTATAACGTTTATTTTAATTAAAAGATAAACATCACAATCAATATCAAAGATTTAGCTCAAATAATTTAGCTCAGAGATTAAAAGAGTTATTATGAAGTAAATCTTCTTTAGGCGCGACTTGAGACTAAGCCAGATCTTTTTAGATCCAGTAAAATCTCTAGTCCGATTACACAGTTTTTGCATTCATTATCTAGGCAACGACTAATAAGTATAATATGATGTATTATAACACCTATATACAATTTTTTTTTTTATAGGATAGGTGACAAACGAGCACACAGTCCACCTGATGGTAAGTGGTTGCTGCGACCCATAGACATCTACTATCTTCAATAAAGAATCAAAATGCAGATGCGTTGTCACCCGTGAGGACTAAGATGGAATGCCTCTTTTCCAGTAAAAGGGTCTCCGGTTCTCTACACTCACCATACGAAACACAGTGTTAATCTGCTATTTTACGCTGGTATTCTGTGAGAGCGTGGTCCTTCCCAGTCGAGCCGACCCATTCGTGCTACAACTATACTACTAATATATGCAGCATGGCTCTACGTAAAAAATTTTCAGAGATTACACTAAATTCCTTTGTCTTAAATTTTAGAATAGAATAATTTTTATTCAATATTGATTATAAGTAATTCTTATAATTTATTACATTTGTTTATAACATAATATACAATATTTTATTATATACAATAATATTAAAAACTATACTAAAATAAAATAAAACTAGTAACTTAATTATCATACAGTCCTACTCCCCACGGTATCGTGCCAAGAGCTCTGGCTGCGTTTCCCCGCTGAATGGCTATACTTAGCCTTTGAGCGAAAAAGAGCCAGCCTTTTATCACCAGCAGCAACGACCAGCTGCAGATGGAGTTCCTTTAGGAACTTCACCGCACGTGGGCCCGGACCGATAGTCTCTACAGCAAATGGCACAAATATGTAGTCATCTCAGAGACTCATATTTGCGCCACTTACTCAGTTCAACTGCCTCTGATGCCCCCCGGCTCTAAACGAGTACCCCTGAGATGAGGCCACAAAGTGTCTACGCAAGTAGTATCCCACACTAGGCTTTACCTCTCCCATGGACCAATGTCATACCATCGGTACCCATCGTCTCTAAATATTCAACAAGGCTCTAAAATCAAGGAAATATTTATAGAGATAGAGCCCTTCGGATGACATCGTTCAAGAACCGTGCCGTGAAAACCTACCAGCACTTTCTTACGTGAAAGTCCGTGGAGCCCAAACTTGTTGCACCGCTACCAGGGGCACTGATGGGGTTGACAAATCGCCGCTCTTAGTCGGATTCCTACGGCGATGCGCAAGCTTTCCCATCAAGTAATGTGCCGAGATTACTTGATGGTAAAGCGTGTAACCAGTGACTAGATTCCTTAGTCGAAACAGCTAGGCATGCCTTATCTTGGTCACTATGGAATTAAAACAAATCTTTCTGCACGCTCTGTACCAACGGAATATCTCACTGTTTTGTTGGTTAACTTCCAGTGGAACATTTTCGCCGGAAGAGCGTTTGCCATGTCTACCCTGCCTCCGTAGCAAAGCACAGGTCAACTTTATTATTTAAAATTATGTTACATAAATCACTGATACTATGCACGGAAGCAAGGAAAGCGAGTAATGCAACGCTAGAAAGATTTCCCACACCAATACCACCAAACTTTATAGGTAAAGTAACTTGAGTCAGGCTGTTGTATTTAGGTTAAATTTAGAATTTTCTATAGCTATTCTAAGATTATTATCAATATCTTTTAAAATATCGAACATTTCCAGACTGGACTCGAGCGGAGTAAGTATGTAAATCTAGGTACAAGGAGACAATATTTTAAAATATTAAGAGCAATGTAGGTTTAATTTTATACAATTTATCAACGTGGTTTAAAACTGATCAACTTTTGTTTTAAAACAGGTTTAATACTATCGAAAACAAGGGGCACCTAGCAGGTATAGTTATTCCGTACTGACAGTTTTATTCCTGGAGAAATATGATTGAAATTTTGAATTAAAGTCTCTCTGTGAGAAGTAGATAAATTATTGGAAAATATATTTCACATTTATTGCTATTTGGTTCAAGACCAATATTTTTAAAATTTCGAAAATATAGGTAAGATCAATGAGAACATCATCTGCTCTACCTCCCGTGTACCGTCGTCCAGGTACCAGACATTCAGCTTAGTTCAAATTTGAAATAATGGGTTGAATTCCCAAACTGAAAGTGCTGGACCCAGTGGGTCACCCTGCTGAACACCGATTGCAAAATCGATAACATGGTTTTCGTAAAACAAATTAGTATTTTGACTGTAACATTGCCAATCGTAATGATAAATTTCGGGGTATTGTTAGCCACTTCTTTCAGCATATCTTCCAGCAGGTTTACCCTATCGATAGAGTTAAAAGCATTCCTTAGGTCCACCTTCACAAGAACATCTGAATCATAGTTTGTTAAAAATGTGCACTGAATGTACCGCCGCCTCACAGCCACCTCTAGTGCCAAAGCCTAGTTGTGTAGCAAAATTTTGTCTTAAGGTTAAAGATTATGTGCCTGCAAGCTAATTTTGAAGTTAAGCGTCGCAATGTGGAACCAACGACAATAGGACGGATACCGTTATCCTTTTTTTAAGACACATAATCTTGCCCCATATAAGAATGCAATGAAATGGGATTAACATTACCAGAAAGCATAAAGTTACATAATTTTGTAATGTCATAAAAGTATTCCGCCGCGACACCGGCAGAAGCGCTACAAGATCTTTAAGGTGTTGACGCGTAATTCCGTCAATGCCGCCAGCAGAGCCATTCGAAAATGACATAATTCTAAAGTATCTTTTCGGAAATTTGTAAAGGTCTTGGGAGGCAGCGGTAAACGCTGAGAAGGATTGACCGAAGGATGCTTCTGGCGAAGGCTTTCAAGAGTTTCGACATTGCAGGAGCCAGGATGTCGTCTGAGAATAAAATACGGGATGCATTTTTAAATCGCCATCCATTACTTTCGACTCAACTACTTTTAAATCAAATTTAGGACGTGGTCGAGATAAATGAGTATTAATTGGGTAATCTAAATTTTGAAAAGATGTCTCTTTAAGTTGAGACGTAATTGATTTATTTATTGTTTTATCAAAATGAAAATGGGAATACGCGAGTAAATAATTTTGCCAACTCTTTTCACTATTAGTGAAACAATTTTGAATAGTGCATGACAATGCTTTAGCAAGCTGCATACTCGCACCTCAAGGTTCTTTAACCACGGTACATTACGATGATAATTGTAAATTTGTCGAAAAAAGGGAAAAATTTGTGTCAATAGAGGAATTACTAATAGAGTTATGAATTTCTACGGTAGCTGTGAAGCCGAACTACTTTTACTATGGCATCGTTTAATATGTGTATATTCAATCCTTTTACCTTTAAACAGCCTACCGTGGGTACAATTTTGACATTGTAGGAAATCCGGCTGTGAATGTAGCGGAGCGGAGATATTCATTAAACAATCTAAACAGATCTCTACAGCACTCAAGGGTTTATATTACATAGCTTCATATTGACTTGAAGATGTACCCGCATCTTTCCTGAAGCACAATCATTTACAGCCTAAATAAAGCACTTTACTCAGTGCTCGGAAACCGGTTCAAATTCTAAACCGGTTTTGCGGAATCTCGGTTTTACACAAATTTAGGTTTAGGTAGTAACAATTAACCGGTTAAAACCAAGCTTTGTAATGTCCCGCCCTCCTCTCCCCGCTTGTATCCAACTTTGTGCGGCTGCGCTCTGTCTAATTCACGAAGTTTTTAGACGCACGTACGATATATTCATTGCATCAACGACTTCCCTAAAACGACATCCTCATATTTTTCATCTTTCAGCAATGACCGTATTATAAATAACAGAGGTAAGTTATGTTTCAATTAATCTCCACTTTAAAATTAAGTTTCGATATCATGTTTAATTTCACCTTATATTTTTATATTGACTTTAATTATATTGAAAGTTTTCTAATAAAATTACGCTTTGCATTTTAATTCAATGCCTTTAGTTTTAGTAATATATCGCAATAAATGATGAACTTTCTTAACAGAAAACACGATTTTTTAAAGTTGATGTAATTATATGTTATAGTATTTGTTCTTTTAGGACGGAAGGGGCAGATCACCAGATTTTTTAGATTTAGAAGCTCGTGATTAGAACTAACCTCTATCTCTGTCTAAAAACTAATAATTACCACTTCTGAGGTAAATAAAGTTTAATTAGAGTCGTTACGATAAAAAAAAATATTTGTCATGTTCAGAGAATTCTAAAGTCGAACAGGATAAAAGATTACCATTTTCACATCTCATTAATGAGGAACTGAAGCATATCTTACCATGTTGTATACGTACAAGATGCTACTAAAATATTAGTTCTTTTAAAATAGAGTGAAGGTAACCACATAGAAAAATTGACTTTACTGATACAGAAGTTAATAAAGAAAATAATAATTTGAATCTAACAAATCATTATGATTAAAATCGGCTATATTTTGCTGTCGACTGTCACAAAAGCGTAAAATAGCAGCTTAACACTGCTGTGTTTCGTATGGTGAGTTTAGAAGAACGGAGACCCTTTTACTGGAAGAGGCATTCCATCTTAGTCCTCACGGGTGACAACGCATCTGCATTTTGATTCGCAAACGAGGATATGTAGATGTCTAAGGCCACAAACCACTTACCATCAGGTGGACTGTGTGCTTGTTTGTCACCCTATCCTATAAAAGGAAGAAAACTCTAGTAAAACGCAGGTGGTGGACCGTCAAGCATCCAGATGGAAAGGATGGTATTGTGAATTTTGACGCGATGTGCGTTCGTGAAATATGGCGGGTGATAGAAAATGCGAAGATGCAACATACCTACGCGGTGCCAGTGAATCGAGCCGATCAGAAAGAATTCGGACGTCAACGATTCGAACCGCTCTGCGCTGGATGCGGTCAAATGGAAGGAGCGGGCACTGGGGTACCGCGGCCTAGAGATGAGAACAGTATTCCAATGTGAAGCCAGTTTGCACTTTGAGTTGCAAGCGATGTGCCGACATGAAATACTGCCCCTCTGCTGAGCACGTCAAACTTTTATAGGCCAATTTGCCTTCCTTCCAAGTGACCACGAAACTGCACACTATTCAATATGTCGACGCCGACGATTCCGATGCTAGCTAAGGCGGCAAGGAATGCCTTGAAACTGTGAAGGTACGATAAAGAGGTTCTTTAGCGATAAACTCGCAGACTCGACTTCAGACATAAGTTTGTTCTGGTACTCGGCGACGTTTCCCGAGAAATATTGGCACGGCTTGTATATAAACATCACCAGTGCTGTCGTCCACATAACAATGAAAGTTACCAGTTTGCAACATATCATTTATATGAAGAAATAAGCGTTGATGATAACACGCAGCCTTGGAACATCAGCCTTAATGGGCTTATAATCAGAGCATGCACCGTCTACTACAACCTTGATGCTTCGATCAGCAAGAAAACTGTTGATCAATTGCACAATTTCTCGGGAAGCCCATAGGATAGAACTTCGAAAAGAAGCGCTTTGTGCCAGAACCGATCGAAGGCCTTCGCTATGTCCAAACTAACGGCCAATGCCTTCCTTTGACTCTACTACCTACGTCCATCTATGAGTTAGGCAGACCAGAAAATCACCAGCTGATCGCCCGACAAAAACCGTTTACAATAGATTCCATTATTTTTGAGAAGAAGGAGGAGCGGACGACTTTTTAGGGATTGGGTGGACCAAAGCTGTCTTCCATGAATTCGGAACTAAACCTTAGGAGTAGGACTACCGGAAAAGACGCGTTAAAACCGGTGCCAACTTCGGAGCACGTGTTCAGCAATGGGTGGACTCCATAAGTCCCATTCGTCTTTTGACGTTCAGGAAGGATTGCTTTGCGAACCGTGCTGTGTAAACCGCACATCCGCATGGGCAATTACACCACGGGATGGTCGGCGGTGTGTTCCCCTGTCATCGAGAGTCGAGTTGGTCCTTTGCGGCATGGGCAGTGGGTCCCTCTCTGTGCTGAGATGGAAGAGATGGCTGACAAAAGTTCCGTCAGACAGCCTTGTCAAGAGACCAGACACGGGTTCCTGAAGGAGGCGAACTAGCTTCTCGCCAATTCTGCCGATGTGCTCTGACCTTTTGGCAATGACTTATACTTCTTTAAGAATTCATTCGGAATTATACTTCTTTTTAGAGCGCTGGTGTTTATATCCCGAGATATTGATGCATCAGTCTCGCGGTAGCACTCCTGCTTATAGTGTGATGCTATTTTGAAACGACAAACCATGGCTCAGATCTGCCTCCGATGGGCACCACAGAGTTGGAATAAAGTTCCATATCCTGAAGTACCATCAGCAACAGAATCAGCAACAACCCTGAGTGTCAGCGAGAAGCAAACCCGCAAGGGTAGATGCGAAAGACCGCATTCCATCCCAATCCGCCGACCTGTAATGCAAACACGGCGGCAGCCTGCAGGGCACCGCAACAGGGGGTGGTGGCACCACCTCCGGACAAGACAATGGTCCTAGGAGTCAAGAGGGCGTCTTCAGAAACCTGATATCCATCCGGATGAGAGGTCAGCAAGGTCAACAGGGAAGGTGCATAATCCTCCACATCTGGAATCCGAGTAGGCGAAGTAACCAACTGTGTAAAACCATATGCCAAGGCAAAGTCATAAACAGATCTCACCGCATGATCGGTTAAACCTGAACCGAGCCATTCGACGTGGTGGGCGTTAAAATCGCCAGAGAACGATCTCTGCTGTAGCAAAGAATCTGTAGCCATTTGGACGTGTTTAATGAGTCGGTCTGTTTCGGCATTACCGCTATGGGATCTATAGAGGCACCCGTAGACACGGGGATGGTCGTCGCTGTCTACGCGCAGCCATGGGATGGACAGGTCCGTACCTTCAAGACTGCCGAGGCGTTGAAAACAGATGTCTTCTCTGACGCATGCAAACTCTCAGCCCGCGACCCAAAGGGTGTTCCAATTTGTACAGGTAGGTCAATGAGAGATATGAAGTATCAGCCTTTAAGCGACACTTAAGGACACCTGAGTCTCGGTTAAAAGAAAGGTCGGCTTCATCCCCCCCGTTCCCCCACCCCCGTATGCGCGGGCAGCCTAACACCCACGCTCAGGAAGAGTAGGGTAGGCTTGGAGTAGATGCTCAACGAGTTCTCCGTCACCAGGGTGTTGGTACCCTCCTAGGGTAGTTTTGTTTTTGATTCCTTACCATTCATGGTATTCTGCGAGTCGTGGTATCACCTGGTTCGACATTAAAGCTGCCGCGTGGCTCTAGCACTGTTAAAACGTAAACATGGAACAAATTCTATTTACTTTTCTCCCCATCATAAATAAAACATCATAAGTAAACAACCGATACACAAAAATAAATTATTTTCTTCGTATGGACAAGTCAGTCTTAACGAATAAACCAAACACAATAACTGCCTTTCCACGGGCTCTTTTTGCGCGAATACTTCTCTAATACTTTCGTTTTCGTAAATGCCAAACTCCATTAGACACTCTGATCGCAGTGAAGAACGTGTCGCTTAAAAGCAGATAATTTACCATAAGTATGCCCGCATGCGGCGACGACATAAACACCTCACAACGTGAATCTACCTATCCCATTCGCTACTTTTACGTTTTACTGATTAACCGGTTAATTTGGGTGTCAAAACCGCAAGTTACCGATAACCTTTCCGTTTAGGTTGGTTAAAACCGGTTACTTGTTTAACCGGTAATTGAAGCAGCGATATATTTACCGGTAATTAATCGAAATTAACCGCTCTTTTAACTTGGTTCCGAGCCCTGCTTTACTCTATAAATGAAATATTATCATAATACTTCTCTGGATTTATTCCATATTGATAAAAATTGTATGTAGTCGTTATGCTTTGACAGCTGACGATGCAGCAGAAATATTTTTCTTTATATGTCTGAAATCAAAAAATAATTATTATAATAACTGTCTTATATATTTATTATATAGTTATTGTTTTGCAGGTAAATATATTCTTTTAGAATATATTATGACTGCCGATGGTATGTTGGGCCTATGGACATCTACATTTATACTCGATTAAGAATCAAAATGCAGATGAATTGTCACCTCTGAGGACTAAGATGGAATGCCTCGTTTCTTTGAAAAGGGTCTCCGGTTTCACCAATCGATACACAGTAGCATTGAGCTGCTATTTTATGCTGGTATTCTGTGGGGCGTGGTCCTTCCCTGATTGAGCCGACCCATTCCGCTACAACCATAACAGATCTGCTAAACTGCGAGTTTTAAATGCTCCCAATAAGAGCAATCTTTGAGGAAATCTGAATATTTTCAGCAGTGGACTCTTATAAATTGAAAAATAAGACGTTATATACTATATCACTACTAGGACTCGCCAGTGTAATGGCTAATCGTTTTGTTGAGACTGCTAGGTCACAACATCATCTTGCAAACCACACTCTTCTTTGTCACACAATTTCTCACTCTGTCATTCAGATTCAGCCCTAACATACTCCTAATGACCGCATTTCACAGCATTTATTCTACTCTCATTCTTCTTCTGCCACACTTTCACTACCATACATTAAAAGGGACTAACACAGCATTGTGGTGCTATACGTGCCTTTTGGACATTCTGACTTTCCACAATAGGTGTAGAGCCCCATTACTCTATTTCCTGCGTTCCTCGTCGTTCTATATCCTTATCATATCTACCATCCCAGCTAAATACATTCCAAATACACAAACTCCTTGCTCGACCAATTCCTTCTATTCCTATCCACCACATATCGTTTTACTCTTCTCTTTCAAAAACCATAACTTTCGTATTACTTGCGTTAACTTTCATTCCCTTTCTTTTAATGACTTGTTCATTAAAGTAACCACCATTACAACTCGGCCGCCGACGACGCAAGTAAACTTGATCATCGGCGTACAAAAGGCATTTGACGGTTAACTCACCCATTCTTAACCCGCATTCTTCAACTTTGAAATTTTCAAACAACTGTCCATAAATAGGTTGAACAGCATGGAAGCCACGACCCTGTTTGACACCTATGGATGCCAAACCAGTCTGAAGTAGGCCCCATTGATCCTCACACACAAGCACGGAGTCCCTATACAGAGACTTCAATGCCTGTATCAACCCAGCGCTCAACCCAAATGAGTTCAGTGTTTGCCATAACACATCCCTGTCTACTCTGTCATAAGCCTTTTCCAAGTCCACGAACGCATAAAAACCTTTTGGTTTTGGCCAGCTTCTCCGCGATCATGCGCATGGAAACACCTGATCCGTACATCCCATCCCTTTAAATCCCTTGCATCCCAAATTTTTCCATCAGTATCTTTCATAACTCTTTCAATTAGTACCTTAGTACAGTTTTCCTATGCTGAGGAAACTGATACGGTAGTTTTACAGTCCTGCTGCGATCATTTTCCTTTATATAGTGGGACTATCACGGCTTTGCACCAGTCTGCCGGTACCCTTAAGTTCCCAACATAAATTAAATAAGGTGTACAGGGTCTGCCACCCTCCTCTCAGCCCTTAGCATTTCGAGTGATACTCCATCATAACCGGCTGCCTTACCTCCTTTCATACTTTTCATTGCTTTAATTATTTTATCTATACTTATCTCTATCTCTTTCCTCTTCTTTCGGAATTTCTATTTCATTTAACTAAAACGTCTCATCACTCATAAACACTCTTTCAAAGTATTCTTTCCATCTCCTTAAACTCAAACTTCGTCATTCAGAATATAGTTCATTCGTGTAGCATTCATTCTAGGCTGTTTTGAATGTCCCTGGCAGTTTACGAGTTTCCAGAACATTTTAATATTTGCCTGGAGTTATCCGATATTCTTCTATCATTTTATCCGTTTTTCTTGCTTTTCTTTCAGCTACCTTTTACTCTCTTATTTAGATTTCTAGTTGCTATAGTAATCTAGTCATAGTCTTCTTTGCTTCAACTTCCATCCATGCCTCATCATCCCACCATAAAGTGTTATTTTTCCTTTCATTCGTTCTCTTACTTACACCACATACTTCGGTAGCTGCATCCACTAAACCTTTCTTGACAATACACCACACATATACATTTTAGACACACTTATATTCTAAGTTATTTTCTACTTTCCATTGTATATGTTACAGTCAAAACTCATAACCGCTCAAAACCACTTTAGACTGTCAACAATCAGGCTAAATAGTTTTGACTAAGAACGTTGTCAATACCAATTTTAACTGATTTTGCAGTCAAAAGTACTTTTGACTAAGGCCGTTGGTCAAATCCACTTTTAACTGCAAAAATACTGGGTAATAGTGATTTTGACCAAATTACATCGGTTAAAATTTTGACCAACAATGTTAATCAAAACTTCTTTTGACTTATACTTTTGAATTTCTGAAATTAAAAGTTCAATTACTTCAATATTATATTTTATATCATTATAATGCACTCGGCTTAAGGTGCCCAAAGGGCCACTCCAGCCGTACCTTAACTTACTGTTACTGATATTGCGAGTTTTGACCGATAGTCTGAAGTTTAAATCAGACAACATCACTTTTACTAAGAACGTTGGTTAAAACCACTTTTGCTGCAAAATCAGTTGCAATTGTTTTACTAAGGCATCGGTCAAAAGCATTTTTGTCTGTTTTTGCAGTCAAAAGTGGTTTTGACCGGTTATAATTTTGACTGTGACATATAAATTTAAGATAATCGTTTTCAGGAGTAAACTCCAGTTACGCAATGGAACTGACACGCACAATTTTTTATTGATCTTTTGTTTGTAAGAGACGACATTCTAATCAAACTTTGCACTCCTGCATTTTTGATGATCTTACACTTGACGGACGGTAAAACTGCTTATATTCTTCGGCAGCTAGTAGAATGTTCTAATAAGTTCGCTTCAAGATGTAGCCAATCTTGTCTGAGACTCCTCCGACATGGGTAGTACAGCAGGCACACGCTCGACTGTGCCAGCTTCACTCGGTCACTGTGACGTAGGCACGGGACCCGAAGCGTGTTGTAGTGCAAAACCTGCTTAACGTGCTGAAGCTCGGCGGCCAGGTGTTTCCTGTGTGTAGTGTGTAGCTAACTGTGAAGAATTATGGTGATATTCACCGTTTATATATCGGTTAGTTTGGGTCGTTTTCTATGCACAGTAAGACCTATGGTGTTAGGATTTCGGATGACTAACATTAAAATAGTCGAAATAAAATTGAATTTACGATTTTATGGAATTAAGATGTTCTAAAATGCAGTTACTTTGTCTGTTGGTAAAATTGTGAAAGTATCGCTTTAAGAATCCTTTAAAATCCATAAAAATAGTTTTATTCAATGTGTAGTGCTCGAGTCGTCGTCGAGACTGCCTCATTGGTCTAGTGTTTGCATAATACACGTTCGTTAGCGAGACAACAACTGATTTATTCCTCTCATAACTACCTACATATACAATATTACAAATACCCACAACATCTCCCCTTATTAATAAAGATACAATATCATCCATCCCCTTATATAAAACAAATAACTGAAACAAACGAAATTTCTTATAACTCTAATTTAAAATTTATTATATTTATACCTTAAAATTAATTAATTAAGTTTTTGTGTTGAGTCGTCGGGCCTTACTACGTGTGAGAGGGTGGGCCATGGTGTGGATGCCTCATTATTATTATCATTGAGTACATTTTGAGCAAATTTATTTTCACTTAAACTAGAATTCTCGTTACGCTGATTTATCTTATCAGGGTTGTTGTGATTTTTATTGCACAAAATTGCCACCCCTCCATTTCCAGTGATGAAAATATCTTTTTATATTTTTAAAATCTTGACTTGAGTAAGACTTAATTAAATGACGCCTACGTCGGGTTGGTCTTCCTAGCTTATTATTTATTACATATGAACGAGGAGTATCACCTATTACAGTAGCGGGAGTTCTTTTCTTACCATCTATACATATTACTTCGTCACCAATGTTAAGTTTAGGCAACGGTTTACAATGTTTATCATAGTACATTTTTGACTGCTGCTGTTTTTGCAGCATTGTTTTAAACGTAGATGGGTCTACAACTTGTGGTTTTAGTAAATCCGTACAAACTGGTAATTTACAACGTAATCTGCGACCCATTAATAATTGCGCGGGAGAGTCCAAACCATGTCTCGGAGTATTTCTGTAATTCAATAAAGCAAGTTCAAAGTCACTATTCCCCTTAACAGCTTTAATTAACAAAGACTTAACGGTTTGCACCGCGCGTTCACTTTTTCCGTTAGCCTGTGGATAGTTTGGTGATGATGTAATGTGAGTAGCCCCAATCTGTACTAAACTGCTTGAACTCGCGACTAGTATATTGAGTGCCATTATCACTTATGAGTATTTCAGGTATACCGTGTCGAAAATATTTCCTTCATACCGCGTATAACTTGTGATGTAATTTTTTTTTTTTATAGAGAGGGGCAAACGAGCATGCGGCTCACCTGATGGTAGTGATACCGTGCCCATGAACAACTGCAACACCAGGGAACCAGAGGAATTGCAGATGTTGCCGGTCTTTTAAAAAGGATTATTTTCTAATTTTTTACCTCAACATAACTAGAGTAATAATCAACTAAAATAAGATAATATTTCTTTCTATATTCAAATATATCAGACCCACCTTAAACCAGGGCAAATTAGAATTTCCACTGGAATCATGGGTTCTTTAGCTGGTGCGTTTGAACTCTCCCCACACCGAACAACGTTTCACATACATTTCTATGTCACGTGACATGCCTGGCCAAAATATAACTTGTCTTGCGTCGCTTGCACTGATCTATACCTAAGTGCCTTCAGCACATTTTCAACATATCTGTTCTCAGGGAACGAGGAACTAAAACAACATTATCTCTAAATATGACGTCGTCTACCACATATAACCTATTTTTAAAGACCAATATTTTTAAGATTTTCTATTACGTTATATTAATCATTAGGCCATCCTAATTTAATATAATTTAGTAAGGTACATAAATCAAAATCTTTTTTCGTTTCATTTTTTATCAGTGTTAACTTGCTATTTGAAATTGGAATACTGTTTACAATTAATTTTACTTGATACAGAATTTTTTATCTATTTATTATCTAATACTATGTCGGGAAGCGGCGCGAGACAGTGCATCTGAAATATACATTTATTTTCCTGGTTTATACTTAACGACTAAGTCATAGCCCTGTATTCTGAGCATCATACGTTGTAAGCGGGCTGGGACGGACATTAATGGCATTTTAAAGATACTTTCCAAAGGTTTATGATCTGTTTCTACGACAACATTATTTTTTGCAAAAATATATTGGTGAAATCGTTCACAGGCGAACACAATTGCTAACAATTTTTTCCACTTGTGCATACCGGCGTTGCGTATCTGTGAGAGTTCGCGAGGCGTATTCGACCGGCCGACCACCCTGCAGTAGTACCGCACCGAGTGCATCGCGAGACGCGTCTACCGATAACAAGACAGGCTGAGATACGTCGTACAACGCCAACACTGGCGCTGTGCAAACACACTTTTAATTTTTCGAATGCTGTCTGCTCACTAATTTCCCATCGCCAACTACTATTTTTTAATAAATTCGTTAAGGAAGAGCGCGATCAGAATAACACGGAATAAATTTCGATAAATAATTAACGGCTCCCAAAATCTTTTAAACTTTTTCTGTCTGAGGATTGAGGCATCTCAGAAATGGCTTTTACTTTATTAGGGTCGGGCCTCATACCGTTTTTATCAAAAATATGTCCCAAGTAAGTAACCTCTTCAACCGCTATTTTGCATTTCTTTTTATTAAATTTAAAATTAATTTTTCTAGCTTTTTGTAACAACGCAACTAGCCTTCTGTCGTCTATGCTTGTTCCGTCCCCAGACAATTATATCATCTATAAAACTATCTGTGCCCTCTAAATCTTCTAAAAGCTGCCTCATTTTAGCGTGAAATACTTCGGATGAGCAATTAATACCGAACGGTAAACGAAGAAATTGATATCGACCGAACGGTGTGGCAAATGTACACAAGTCTGCACTCTGCTCATCCAGTTGTATAGCCCAAAAACCTGAGTTGGCATCCAAGACGGAAAAGAAGCGTGCTCCGTGTAGGCGCTGCGAGCCCGACACAGTGGGCAATTGAAATGCGAGCGCCGCACGCGAATCCTGTTGTCCTTTTGACTAGAACTAGTGGATGCACCCATTGAGTTGGATGAGAAACTTTTCTTATTATACCTTGGTTTTCCATATTTTTAAGCTCATCTGCTAGACGTTCACGTAAACTTAACGGAATCTTCCTAAGATTACAAATCACCGGAGGTACGGATTCGTCTAAAACAATATGATACTTTCCTGAAGACACCAATACCACTAAATAAGTCATCATAGTCTGATATATTAATTCCATGAACTCGTTTGACTAACCCTAACCTCTCACACGACTGTCGTCCCAGCACGCTTTGACAATGTAAATCGGCAATCGCAAACTTTAAATTATAACAAACATTTTATAAAAACATTGTAAATAGCAAACGCCTCTTACTGGTATTATATTACCACTATACGATTCTAATTTAATACAATCATTTTTATTATATTGGTTGCAAAAATCTTTCAAAAGATAAAACATTTATATCCGCCCCGTGTCCAATTTAAAGTTTTCGATACCTTCTCAAAATATAATGTTTCGAACCAGCCATCTGAAGAACTTTCTTGACCATTTATGGTTGATATAAAAAACGATTCACAATCAATAGAACGCGTAACATCTTGATTTTGCTCAATGTCATATACACGGTTTACACCGGCCTTATTAATATTTAAATTCTGCTTACATACCCGAGCGAAGTGACCTTGTTTACCACAAATGAAACACGTGGCGTAAACGGCCGGACATCGAGGCATTGCACAGCGCTCGAGTCCACAGCGCGGGCGCGCGCAGCAGCGCGAGCCCTGTGAGGCACGGCTGCGCCTGTAGCTGCGCGTTGTGTTGTCCTTTGTTTGACACTCTACCTGCACTACACTAGCACACATACCACTATTACTTAGCTGACGGCCTCTTGCGAAATTTCTTCGGCCTGCACAACTTCACAGCTTTGTCCAGGTCTAGGTCCTCACATCTGAGCAAACGGTCCCGGATTGTGCTATTTACACCACACAATTCGATCCTTTATCAGCTCTTCTTCTAAAGTAGCAAATTTACAATTTTACTCAATAACCAATGACGTAACATACTGCTGTATGTTTTCACCTTCCTCTTGATTGCGAGTAAAAATTTGTATCTAAGCAATGTAATATTGATTTTAGTTCCAAAATATTCATCAAATTTACTCAATATTACTGCACATCATCAATCCTCCTCTTTAGTGAACGTAAAAGTTTGATAAATGTCGAACCTTCTGAACCAATTAAATTGAGAAGTAAACTTGCTACTGCCGATGTCTCGAGTGCACACCGAAGCTTTCACAAATAATATGAATTGTTGTTCCACTTCTTCCAAGCATCAACCCTGCTGACGGGTCCGCCTTCTAACTGTAATTCGTTGGGTGGACGCGCGCCCATTGTTAATTGCAAGACACACGTTATAGAATTATTTCACAGTTTACTACTTTAATAATATATGCCATGTATATATGTTGCAATTACTATTGAAGTCCTCGATTTTAGGCGTTTACTATGCTTATGATCCCACTTCTGACACCATGTTGTGTTTGCAATAATACACGTTCGTTAGCGAGAGACAACTGATTTATTCCTCTCATAACTACTACATATACAATAATACAAATACCCACAACATAGTGGTTGTAGTAGTGCGATTGCTGATCATGAGGTCCTGGGTTCTGAATCCTGGTTCGGGCAAAAAATCAGTTATTGAGCTTTTCCATCAAGAAATTCTCAGTCTGCCGGAGTCAGGGTTGGCGGTATCACACCCCGTGCCTCGGAAAACACGTAAAGCTGTTGGTCCTGCGCCTGATCTCTCCTCCGGTTGTCGGTTTACCGTCCCATCGGTCTATGAGTGAGGGAATAGAGTCGCAGCCTTGCATACACTTGCACTATAATCCTGTCCTGCGCCGATAGCTAGTCCCCATTGAGGCTGCCGCCGTGACCGAAATCCGGTCTGGGACATCATTGTTAATATTATTATTAGTGCTCGAGTAAATATAATCATTCCTAATTTAATTTATTTCCGAGACATTGTACTGAGTATCGGCGTAGATATTGCACAATAAATAATTCTTAGTTCTTTAAATCATTACAATGTCAGCATAAAGGTAAGATAACTTAATGTCAATAAAATATTAAGTTAAATCTAATAATAATAATAATAGAACTTAATAACAAATAGTGAAGGATAAATTAATACTAAAAGTTTCATTTATTATGTACCTACAGTAATATATAAATAAGAAATTAAAGAAACATTGATATTTTAAATATCAGGCGTTTTTAAATTAAATAATTTGTCTATCTCTAGCAATTCTTCAAAGAAAAAGTTATTCATTAATTCTGAATCTTAGGAAAAAATTATTTTAATTGAGTGAATATAAATATATTGTCACTTTTGTACCTAATCTCTATTAAAAGTCAGAAGATCTTTTGCGGTAAAATTATGAATTGATTGTTGGGATAAATCAAGCAATTACAAAGTCTTGTAGAATGAGAGAAATAATTTTATTTCAACAAAAACACGTAATTACACGGGACATTCAAAAGGAAAAAATATGGAGCCTAAAACATAAAATATTTTGTGTTTACAAAACGTTGATTATAACACAGATAAAGAAGAAGACATCACGTAAAAATTTTCACATAAAATTTATTTTCCTTTACATAAACGTTACAGTTCTAGCGCTATATTCATTAAAGTTACACCTTAGAATAATTACATACATACGTATGCATAGACAGAACCTACAATTCTACATAAATTGAGTCAATATACGTGTTTCGCTTTTTTTTTAATTTTTAAATAAGGCAAAAAGAGACAAATCTATTCAATACGTTTAATTTATGCATGAAAATAGAAATGTCAAGTGGTCATCTTTGGTATATTTATACTATACCAAATATGAGACTAAGTACATTCGTATCTTCTGATTTACTAGAAAAATGACATCCCTATTGTTAGTATTATGTGTGACGTGACTTCACAAGACATGACGTCTTTCATCTATAGTGTAAAAATAAATAACTAAACTAATAAAATGACTATATTGATGTCAATTGTTGCTAACATTGCTAACGATAACATTATAGATTAAAGACGTCATGTTGGTTCTCTGTCCGCTTGTCACGTTAATTTGTATAAATAAATGTTTTATTGCTGTTGAATGTCGAATAAAGGAAAAAAGAAACATTTTTAATAAATTCGCATCATACGTGAAACCTGTGCGGTCTTCGATCTCTTATAATATCTCCTAAAAAGATTATCAGAAAAAGTGCATGTAGTAAGACTTGAACTTCGTAGGATATTTTAAATTTAAGCGACAGTAGCCTAATTGTGCGGACGGCCAGCTCGGCAAGTTGTGGATTGAATCCGCCATTCAACTACTGTATACTATGCAAGCATTTAAAGCTTACTTAGAGAGGTCAACGTATATACGTAAAGTTCACGCGTTAAGCGTCACTAGTATTCTTTCTTAAAAAGAAAAATTCTCTGTCAGCTGAAACAGCTCAACGATATTTGAAGAACCTTGATTTGTGCAGTCCTTAAAGCTATAGCCTGCACACGTCAATGCTAAGCACAGGCCTCTTCTTATTGTTATCAGTCTATCAAAGTCCATTACTGAACATAGGCCTCCCCATAGTTGCCACGCTGGGCAGGTAGGTTGCAAGACGCAGATTTCTTTACTTTTAGTTGTTATCAGGTAAACGCTACTGTCTCTGGTTTGTTTCCTCTGTCGCCTCTTACGACAGCCACTGGACGACATGTAGTAGACGATATTACCCGCCACTACACTGTCAATTATAAAAATAAATTTTATAATTGACAGTGTAGTGGCGTATTAATAAATTGCCAATATAAGTTACGGCACAGGCTACGGTTTTATGTGCCATATTATGACTGTATACGAAATTAATTTGCACACAGCATATCAGTTTTATAAGAGATAAATAAAAATAAAATGCAATTTAATCTTAAAACATTCCATAAAAACATTTCAAAGTTGAGGACGGTTCTGCTGTTTTTACGAGAGCGTAAAATTATAATTTATTGACATAAAACCTTTTTATTGCTGAAGAACAGGATAAAGATATGTGCATTTAAAATAAAATATTTATTATGGTCGTGAATGACAATATAGCACGTCTTTTGAATCACTATTATTTTATCTTTCCGTAATAAATAATAATCTACAACTGGACATAGGCCTTTTTACTTTAGGAAAGATTTACCTTAATAGCCACAATCTGTGGGTAGATTTACAATGACAGTACCATATCTCTCGTAACTTTAATGCTACTACTGCTACTACTTGACGTAAAGAACCGAAACCTTTTACTGGAAATGAGGCATTCAATCTTATTCCTCAGGGGTGACAACGCATCTGCGTTTTGATTCTTAGTCGAGGATAGATGTGGATGTCTATGAGTCAAGCATCTATTTACCATCAGGTGGACTGTGTGCTCGTTTGCCACATTTAGCATATGTAGGATGATATATTGCCATATATCAGAGGTGATGAGATTTTCCTGGCCTTTTTAAATCTGTCATAATATCTGTTTATTAATACGTGAAGAGGAAAATTTATTTTACACGGGGTTGAGCCACGTTGCAGCTATATCATAGTTGTTGCACGAATGGGTTCGCTAGACTGGGGAGGACCACGCTCTCACAGACTACCAGCGTAAAATAGGAGCTTAATACTGCTGTGTTTCGTATGATGACTATAGAGAACCAGAAACCCTTGTTAATGGAAAGGAGGCATTCCATCTTAGTCCTCTAGGGTGACAACGCATCTGCATTTTTTCGTCTTCGTCTCTCGCCCTTTTTCGTCTTTTTTAACTGACTTCAAAAAGGAGGATTCGCTCAATTCGAGTGTATGTTTTTTTTCTTTTTTTGTATGTATGTTACGTGATGTCGATTGTGAATCGATTTTAATGATTCTTTTTCTATTAAATAGATGGCTTCATGGGTTTTCCATATAAATTTCCACCACTAAGGGTAGCAAATAAATAACTTATTTTTTAGCAATTTGAAGTCTGTTTTTACTTTTTGTTAAAAGTTATAATTATTTAAAAAAGTTACCCCACACTAGGATTTTCTCCTGTACCCTGATAGAACATACAAATACTTGTTCCGTGCGGGATTCAAACCCGCGGCCCTCAGCGTCGTACCACATTGCTAAGCTACTGCGCCAGGGAGTCGATTTTGATTCTAAATTTAAGATAGATCTAGATGTCTATGGACCACAACATTACCATCAGGTGTACTGTGTGCTCGTTTGTCATCCATATTTTATAAAAAATACCTTTTTTAAGAATTATGCGCGCAGGGAAGAGTGTGAGATTTGCCATAGTTAAGTTTATATGGAGAAGGAGGGCAGAAAGCCTAAATTTGTGTATGGTTTTGATACAAATACTTCAATAAAATAAAATAAAACAAACATTGTTTACGTGCATACTGCCTATGTCAAACACAAAATTGTCGCTTATGTAGTTTGTTGACGTTCATACTGCCAGTATCTTAGAGTAAGTATAAGCATGTATTTTATTACTATGGTATATAAAAGAAAATGTCTTAATATAATAAAACAGTAGCACATTCATACTCCCGTCGTCGGCGGCCGAGTTGCAAATTATGGTTACATTAATGAACATTTCATTAAAAGGAAGGGGAATGAAAGTGAACGCAAGTAAGACGAAACTT